>JAQQAE010000006.1:0-67023 GCA_029823295.1 Pseudamia nigra | reverse complement strand
AGGTTTTTTATGTCGGATGCCCTTCCTGACACAACCCTCACAACAAGGGACAAATTAGCAGATTTATGCATTTTAAAATCACTTTGTATAATGAATTGAAACAGAAAAAGTACTGTACCTATATACAAAAATGCAGTATTATCATTATTATTAATATTATTATCATCATCATTACTTATGCTCTAATATGAAGTGTCTTCATGGTAGGAAAGTTCATCAAAATGGGTCAGTCTATACTGCTTCATATTAGATTGAATAGCTATCCTGCCTTTCCCAAACCTACAGACAGGGGCTATTCCTTTTTATTAGGTTAGTCAGGAATTTATTTGATCATTTTTTTGTTTATTTTGCTCATTTTATGTAGTTTTCTTTGTCATCTTATTCATTTTTGCCCATTTTATTGATTATGCTGTTGATGTTTATTTTATTATACTTTTAAAATTAATTTTCTGGATTATTTTGTTGATTTTTGTTCATTTGTGTTCATATCTGTAGTTATTTTTTTTTTCATTTTCTTGATCCTTTGTATCCTGTTTTGCTGATTTAAATCTTATATTGTCGAATTTCATGTAGCTGATTTCCCTAAAACTAAATCAAAAAATAAATCAACATAATTTTTCATTCTTTATATGTGTTGCTATCTTTTACATTCAATACAATATATCAAAACTTATGTATTGTAGTGAACCTATCTTCTAATATTATTTTAATCTATCTCTGCTTATGACAATATTGGACTATAGCCACTGACATTGCAGCTTTGATAGCCGTTTATGTCTAAAGCTAAAATTAATTCTTATTTTATCCTTGAACTGCTTTAGTGAAAGTGTTACTGTACGTGGTAGAGGCTGTATATTGGAAAACTGCATCTACATGTAACATGAATGTAATGCAAGCCACATAGGATAAATTCAACCATGTTTCATAAGTGACACCTAGTGATGCATCCCGAGAACAGGTTTACACAGCGGATCATGCAGTTCTCCTTTGTCGCCAGTAGGAGGCAGCGTAATACAATAACAACAGCCTGAATATGCTGCATCATATTAAGGTAAATTAAACAACAGTACTAAACTGATGAATACAATGAAGTCAGATAAATGTAAAAATGGAATTATGCAGTTTATTAAAAAAAATGTGTTCACTCTTCAAAAGTAGACTTTTGTGACAATAGGAGCGAATATTACCACAGATAAAATACAAACCAAAGATTACTAAAACTGAAGTTATCAAACTAACAGGAGCTAATTTATAGCTGGAATGTAGGTTATGGTTAAACTGAGCTACTGTAAGGTAATTTCAATTTGAAAGGAAGCAGACCCAGTGTTAATTCATTCTACGTTTTACTGCATTTATTGATATTTATTTGAATTAAGCTAACGGTCAAACCCGTGGGCTAATTGAAAGATTCAGCTACCATTGCCATATCAGAATACATTTTTAGGCAGAAACTTAAAATAAATGTCTTCCTGGAGCATTTTGCCTGCAGGTAACAGCTTATGTCTGAAGTCTGAAGTAACCAGTTTTAATGTGACCAGTAATGTATATTCAGTTACATTGTGGCTACTTTGCAGTAGACTATTAAATCATTTGTGAATCGAAGCAATATTTTGGTGGGTTTATGAAATTGTAGATCGACTAGGCACTGCAATAAAAAACAATAGCTGACAATTTTTGTCATTTTCTCTGGCAGACAACTTTTCCAACAGAAAAGGTTACAAATTAATTGAGAGAACAAATGCATCTTCATTCACAAGCAAAGATGAGTAAACAGAAACAGTACTCAAGTAAAAGTACTGTACTGTTACTTTATAACTTTATATCTAATTGGACAGGTAGAAGTAATCATAAACATAAGTACCTGTGTAAGAGTAAAAAGGTATCTGATAAAAAGAAACTACTTGAGTTGTTAGGAACTTCACACCATGGAATTTATTACAATTTGATAATTTTTGTTCATTATCGTCATTATTTTGATCTTTTGTTTCGGTGTTTTTGTTGATTTTTGTTGCTTATTTTGTTTACTTTGTTGACATTTTGTTCAATGCCTTGATTACATTGTTAATTTAAAAAAATTACGTACTTGATTATTTTCTTTCTTTGTATTAATTTCTGTGCTTATTTTGTTAATCCTTTTGTTAATTTTGTTGCTTTTTGGACTTATTTTTGTACAGTTTTGCTCATTTTGTTGCTTAGATTCAGCCTCAAAACCCAAGGATAAAGGGCTACTTTTGGCAAAAGCACCTCAAATTTACATTAAGATTTAACTAAATACGAGTCAGAATGTATACGTTTAATCAAGCGTGTTGGTGATAAGGTTAATGTATTCATTTGTTGTTTTGTTGATTTACTTTATTATTTACTTTCTTCTTGCTTATGTAATTGCTTTTGTTAGCTATTTTTTGTCCTTAGTTTATTCATTTTAGTTAGCTTAGTTTTTGTATTCTGCTCAGTTTTTCAAATTTAATTGTTTTTTTGTTTAAAGTTCAACCTGTTTTTTATTCCAATCTCCTGCCTATTGAGGTGGACCAAAATGTACTGTAACTGAGGAAGAGTAAAACATATTCTGAAAATAACTACTCAAGTACATGTAAAGAAGTAAATGTACTTGAGTATTGCCTACTTCTGTTTATAAGTGTACAAAGCTAAAAAAAAAAAAAACAGGCCTAGAGTGAATCCTTTCCAAAGTTAAATAGTCCAAGTGCCGAAATAAAAACCCTTTATGTTCCATATTGCAATATTTATTTGATGCACAGACTTCAGGTTTTTACAAGTGGTTAATGTGTTGGTTCCACTGGAGAGGGATTCAAGAGCCTTAACTGTTACAGAGCCCTGGGCTGATAAATGTGCAAAAATATATTTTATAACAAGTGAATACAGTCAAGTAGTGTACAATTAGTACTTCTGAAAAACCTACGTACTCTGAAACTTTGAGCAAAAAGAATGGAAGCAGTATACTCCATCAGCTTGTATGAGTACTGCTTTGAATATGCATAGCAGAAGAACTAGACAAACAGCGGTTGTAGGTCAGTTCTGTAGCCTTAGTTGACAACCTCAGTTATTCATGCTTGTGTAAACTCTGTGGGCTTGCATGTGCATCACTGAGTATCTATGACTAAGTACATGTTTTGGCTTCTCCTCCATCAGACCAGCTGTGTGGCAGGCTGGAGCAGGACCAGTGTTCATGTGTAGAGTCACCAAGCAGGGTTTGGGTTGTTTGAGCTGTGTGAGAAGGACCGCCACAGGCCACCTGCCATAGGGGCTTGCCCTGTTCGAATCCCCAGCCCTGCCTTTCAACTGGGTGCCAAGTTGGGGTTCTTTCATGTGGGCCTGATCTTCTTAAGACATTAGCAAATATTGAACAAGACTCAGGCCAGACTCAAACACATCTGTTGTCATACTGTATAGTCTGTGCTGTTAGGTGCAGGAAAGGAGAGGGGGTGGATGCCAGTGGGTCTGTTGCATTAGCTTCTATGTGTGGACAGAAAGCTATAGTTTATACTTTGCAAACACAAATGCTCACTTTTGATGAGTTTAGGCTAAACCATGTTCCACTGTAAACAAATATGGGGCTGTGTGGGAAAGAAATGGAGTTTGGTATGACAAGGCAGCCACTGAGCCGGCAGGCAGATCCGTGCTGAAGATCAGGGATGAGTGGAGAAGAACAGATAGCCAGCATTTCATATGCCTCAGTCATGTTGCAGAATCCATCAGCAGTATTTTTCTGGATTGTTTTGGACAGATAAGAAGGAGAGTTGTATCACAGAATTAGGCTAGATTATGGCATTACGTTCTTTTCAAATACTTGGTCCTATAAAGAACCCATATTAGAGGAGGCGTGATGCATGCGAGTCTTAAAACCGACAAATAGACTCAAATATGCAAATAGATAGTCAAATAGTCAAATAAACAACAAGCAGACCGTCAGAAAAAAGAGGCTTTTCAGCCTACTGTGCTGTAAGCAACTGTTTTGCATAGCCTGTGTGTGCTGTACATGTGTAGTAAGCCTCTTGGTACGCTTTCAAAATATAACTCATTTCTACCGAGTTTTTTAATTTTTCCACATACTGTATGTATCTCCTTCATTTTTCATGTACCTTGGACTTTAGACAAGGACTACAGTAGGAATACTCACCACTTGACTGTGGTATTCACAGTTGTTGAAACTAGTAAAGTCAGTGGTATGGCGAGTGAGACAGGTATGGTTAGTTTCACTCAGTCTGGCCTCTCCCCTTCAATGTCGTCTTCAAGCAGGGAAATTCACTGACTTGATGTTCCCTGAAACATTTCCTCTTTGTCACCATAGTTGGAATGGTTGAGCTGCATTCTCTGGAAATTTTCTGCATGCGTATGAGACTCAGTTGGTGAGTGAACAGGTAAAGTAGTGTTTTGTTCATATAAATTAGCTTAGAGACTGTGCTATATAAACGGCAGCATGTGAAACTGTTTATTGAGGACTGTTTGCCTCCATAATGTATTGATGTTATTATTGTTGGCTCAGGTAAACAGGCCGACAGAAAATTTAGTAAGTAGGGAGTCTGGGCTAACATTTTTCACATTAAATGAAATGACTGAAATACCTTTGATGTGTTTGTTTGATGGCAAATCTTATCAGGCACTTTATTTGCTACTATTCTATAAACTTCATGTACATTTTTGACATTAAAGATGCCACATAAGAGACCAGCCATTGTACAAAATGATCCTTTTGACCCAGTCGAACATCTTAAGTATAATGTGAATGAAATGTTTCTCTAGTCTCCAATCGTTTAGTCTTCAATCTGTCAGGTTTTGATCATGTTTAATATGTTGAGAAGGTTTTGGAAATTGTTAGAAAATAGTAAAAAAACAAACAAACAAAAAAACAGCCACATTCTACCAGAGGCTAAAGTATTGTTTGATTAGTTCAAACCAGCTTGTCAAGTTATTCTGTTAACCAGTGAAAGCTAAGAAAAGCACCTGTCACATGTGAGAGTATGAAACTAATGGGATTTTTTTGTGATTTGCTTATATTTTGACTTACATTATCAAATCATAAAAGATGGTATTATAAGCAAATGCATGTGGAATTATTAATAGTGACACAGTATAGCTTTTTACACTTTTGGCTTTATAAGGGACTGATTTATGGAGGGGCTTTAGTGATGAAACACTAAAGGAAAATAATAGAAACACCTGTGATATGTACTGTACTGTATGTGTTTATGCTGTACATCAGTGTTTCCCAAATGTTTTTACCTTAAGAAGAGGACAAATGATACATTTAATGCCGCCTAAGGACTCAAACTGAAAAAATCATCATAAACTGCAATTAATAATATTTTTAATGGAAGTAATAATAACATGTAAATTATTTTGCTGTGTATACTGGCTTTCAAAATAAGCTCCAAATGAACAGAAATGATCAAAATAATCAACAAATTTGTCAAAATTAAACAAAAATAAAAAAGAATAAAATATGAATTACGAAATACAAACAAAATAATGGAGAAAATAAACAAAACTACCAAAAATAATCTATAAAACAAACACAAAATGATGAAAATACACAAAATGATCAAATTCAATCAAGTAATGAACAATTAATAAAACCATGAATAAAATTTATAAAGAAATTAATGCAAAAAAATAATAAACAAAAACTGGTAACCAGGACAGAAATATTCATGACCCATTTTGGGTCCCCATTGTATGTTGAAGAAACACTGCTTTATGTATTTATGTACTTAATCTGAAACTGCATCACAAATAAACCTAAAATACAAAACAAAATACAAAATTAGAAAGCATTTGAGCGTGTGGAACAATTGATAATTTGTTTCACAACTTACTCAAAATAGATCAGTTACTTCAGAAAATTTCAGTCCAATTAGTTGTTTTTTCTAAATACACGACCAGTCAAAAGTTTCTTCTGTGATTTTTCTTTATCTTTTCAACCTTCTACTTTAACTGTGAAAGACCATGTACGGAACTAAAAACTGGGTTAAACAACCCAAAACGTGTTTTATATTTTACATTTATCTTTGATGACAACTTTGCACACTCGTGACATAGTCACTTGGAACAGTTTCAGTTTGCAGGCGTGTTTTATTAGTTTTCAGTTACAGTATAACATTGTACACACAAGATTGTTTTCAGGAAAGTTTTCAGCCACACTAACTGTAGATCATTATGATGACCATGCCAAACCTATAAGAAAAGCTCCCTCTCCTCTGCTCTTCAACATTAATAAGCAAAGAAAGCAAAAAGTATACCACCTTAACAGCATCCATGATGATAAACAAAGTTCGCACACATGACGTTGATGCATTTTGTCATGCACAGTGACGTCCGGGACATTAAAAGCTTTCTCCTGTCCACATGCAAGGAAGAAAACTGAGTTTTTGTGTGGATGAAAGGCAAAAACACATGAGAAAATATGTTTTCCAGAGACTCAGCTATGTGTGGACATGACATAAAACACATAAAGAAAACAAGACATAGCACAAATTCATTTTTGCCAAGGGACGCCTATGAGTTTAAAAACATTCTAGGTGACTACATTGTTTGAGCAGAGAATACAAAGCTGTTACCAAAGCTAAATGTGGCTACTTTGGACAATAAGAAATATGGAACATGTTCTGAGTTAACACTTTTTTGCTTACTGCATAATTTCATATGTGAAATCCACAGTTTGGATGTCTTCAGCGTTAATGTGCAGTGTTCAAAATAATAAAACATCAAGAAAAACCACTGAAGGAGAGGGTGTACATCCAAACTTTCCAAACCTCTTACTGGTTGTGTATGTTGTGTCTGCAACACACTGAGTTATATGATTCACTGCTTATTTTTTATCTTTAAGGTATAATCATTTTCAAGATGGATGTCAAGAAAAAGAACTTCTTTGAGAACTTGCATCTGAAAGCTAAGTTTGCTAACCTGATGAAGCCTGGTAAGAAATCTCCTCTGAAGCAGGGAAAGAAGCTGGCCCACCGACGCAGCATCTCTGTACCAGATCTAAGGCTTGTTCCAGGAGTATCTTTACCCGAAAATCCTTCGGAGACTTCAACCTCTGATGCCATCTACTTTGGCATCTCCTCTGGTGCAAGTGATACTGATTCTGTTGCAAGTTGCTCAGTGTCTGATGGGCCATTTTCCACAGACAAACTGTTGGATCCAGATCAAGAAAGTAGATTCAGTGCTCCAACGGATTATAGAGTGAGTGCACCAGCAGAGACATGGCCTCAGTATGAAGAAATCAGTGATATGATGAACTTAGCCTCTGAAAGCAAGGTGAATCTGAATAGGGAAGCAATTTATGCACAAGTTGACAAAAGGGCCAGGGGTAATGAACAAAAATGTTACCTTGACCCTGTTCCAGCACCAAGATCTATTTTTACCAACACACAGGGGGTTTCACCAAGGCCACCTGGTATCGAGACACAACAATCGGTGGAAAAAGTTCCATGTATCCCAGAAAAAATCACAGCAGAGAGGGAGCTTCCAGGTTATGTTGCCGCAGCAATAGCCAGAGCGAGCTCATTTGGAGACACAGCAAGCCCTAAAACAGAGAAGAAGACTGTCTCATTTGAGCAAACAAAGGCGTCATCTGAAAAGGGTACTTCTTCAACTGCCAGAGGGAATGTTCCAAATGCACTGGTGTTAGATTCTGTGGGGTCTTTGGAGAATATAGATGGTACCTCTCTGGACTCTGCCTGTGGATCTCCCAGTGAGGAGCAAATCAACCTGCCATGGACTACAGACTCGGAGGAACTCGAACAAGAACAAGAACCTTTCTCTCCCTTTGTGAGGAGAGAGTTTGACATAGAAGAGGCCATTCTAGAGGAAGTCCAGAATGAGTGCATCATGGAGGAACAGTTGAGCTGGGCAGAGGTTAGTTGCTTAAACCCAGAGGTGAGTAGTACTCAGGTACATTTATTCTGTTGCCTGTACATGAGTAGAGTTGTCTACCATTACTTCTTTTAAAGAATACTTCTCACTCATTACATTGGTGATGGAAAAAAGTACTTTTATGCAGTTACATTTGGCTGCATGGCTCAATGAGTAGAAATTACTTTTAAACAGACTGTGTTTTGTCCAAATGGTAGGGACAACAATCATGCTTCTTTGTCAACCCCAAACAGTAGAAATCTACATAATAAAAATCATTTAAACATCAAATGCATTAACAAAATGAAGAAACTAAACAACAAAATGAGCAAAAATGGTAAAAAAAAAATCAAATTAATGAACAAAATATACAATATGAGTTAAAATGAACCAAATATACAACAAAGTGAGCAAATAAATAACAAAATAATACATTCACTTAACAAAAATAAATACCGTCATTTCCGGGTGATACTGTATGTTGCACTGGTATGTTAGTTGCACGAGCCAAAAAATGCATAATGAAGAAGAAAAAAACTTGTATTAGTCGCTCTGCAGAACAGGTTGCATCTGTTCGGGGAACGCACGTCGGGCGCGCGGCCGCAGAAGAGAGAGGTCGCCGCTCGTCTCCTCTAGCGGCTGTCAGTGTGTCAAACACCCTATTGTTGAATTTATTCAAAATACAAGTCGCTCCGATGTATCTGTCACTACCCTCGCCAGGCTATGCAAAAAACCACGACTTTTAATCAGGAAAATATGGTAATCGTGTCTATTTAAATGATCACAATAAACACAAATGAACAAAATACACAATAAAATGAGACACAGTGAACAAGTAAGTTGACAAAGAACAACAAAATGAGCAAACATGATCAAGTGAATATAAGTAAAGGAAATAACCAACTAATAACAATAAAATGAGGGGGGAAACAACAATCAAGCAAATTTGAATAAAATAATCACTGAAACTGACCAAAAATTAATGTGACAAATTCCACATCATCTTACTCAAGTACTTATTTTTAGGAGTATGTTGACTTCTACTTAGGTCATTAAACTTCTGAAATAACAGTATGTTTTTCTCTACACACGACTGCACTTAAGTCAACATAACATTATTAAATAACAGTTTTCTTTGAGTACTGTTTCAGTTTACCGTACCATTCACTGCTTAAACCATATATTACATATTACACAGATATGGTGGTTTTATTACAGTAGTTTTGGACCTAGTACTGTATTTCACATTGTATCTACTGTACATGCACAGCCTGTCATTAAAAGCCACCACCTGGATTTACAAACCATACAGGCAAGAGCCTTCTGTTGGATAATTACTGCAGTGATTAATATGTTTCAGCTGCAACAAGTGATTTAACGTTGATTCATGCAGTGAGTAGCTTCTCATTGCCTTGTTCTTTTTCCATCAATTGATTTGTTTCTTCCCGCACATCACACACATGCTCTACAATGACAATGCCAGAATTCATGGGGTTCAAACTGAACTGTGACTGAGTGGTTCAGGGAGCATGAGTCATCATTGACACACATGGTTTAGTCACCAGAGACTCCAGACGTTAACCCCAGTGAGAGTCTTCGGGGAATGCTGGAAACTTACACGGCACTCCCGACTCTCCGTTAATTCCAATTATTGGCAAAAAATGTATGTAACTCTGGCCAGCAATAAATGATGTGATACTGCATACGCTTACTGAAATGATGCCGTGATGAAAGCATGCCCTAATCAGAGCTAAGGGTGGTCCAACAATATATTAAGAATGTGTGACTTTTTATCCATAGAGGCTATTCAGTCTGCTGGTACAGCAGATCAGAAGCATTACTTGATGTAAAGCAACCTCCTGGGATTAGATTTTTTATATGACCCTCGGGTATAATTGAAACTTTGCCTATTGTGTCCTCTTTTGTCGACATGCCTCATAGATATGAAAACCAGTCCAAAACCTGTGTTACTAGTTAGAGGCACAATAGGGCATCGAGAGGTACACAGAAAATATACAAAACATTTGATAATATCAAGCTTTCCCTTACAGCTGACGCTTGTCACTGCTGTAAGCAATATTAAAACCCAGTAGATAAATTGCTTTCTGTGACCTTAAAAAACTTTACTCTGGCTATGAGAATGGGTGTTACTTAAAGTACTCAGAACTTCATTCAGCTGCTTATTAAATGTGGTGACACCTCTTTTCCTATGTAGATGTCAAGTGAACCATGTGACCTCGAACCGTGTGATGAAACTGCACAGGATCCACAAGAAAATTCAGTGAGTTTTTGACTGAAGCGTGCCAAGTAAATGACACGTGACAGTAAATGAAGCGTGATAATGCGACTGTTTTTCCACAGCAGGGTGTGACAGCAGGCCCTGAAGTCCAATCACCAGCTCCATTCCAGAGATACCTTTTGAACATAAACCTAAAGTACGGCAAGAACCTGGTCGCTAGAAACAAACGATCTGGTAAGTGAAGTATCTGCAAGTGACCAACAAGTCCTGATACACACTACTGTCCATACATACAGTATCCTGTTAATACCAGGGCAGCTCCTTAAGTGTCTTAAATTCAATTATGCTGTACACAATGAAGCTGTAAAAGTACAAAAAGTAAATATTTTAATTCATCATGTCTTAATTTACACAGATATTTGTCCACATTTCTGAGCTTTAAAGCAGCAGCTGGACCTTTTCTTCTCTTTTTTTGCTTTGCACTGAACTTATTGTTTGGAAAATGCAGGTCTGTACATTTTTGCAGAATATTTCTTCAGTTTCTTGTAATTTTTTAAATTTGTTTGGTCAGTTTTGTCTAGTTTGTTGATTATTTTCTACATATTGTTAGTTATTTTATTCAGTTATGTTCATTTGGATTTTTTGCTTGTGCAATCATTTACTTTTTTGACAAATTTGTGGATTTTGGGTCATTTTGTTCATTTTGTAATTTGTTCAGGTTTTGAAATATTTTGTTAATTTAGAATTTCTGAATGATTTGGTTTGTTTTTCATCTAATCATTTTATTGATCATTTTGTTTCATTTTTTACTTGCTTTGGTGATTATTGATAATTTTTGGGTGAATTTGTTTAAAATTTTCATGATTTTTCTTTTTTTCCCCATTTTATCGATTAGTTTGTCTAGGTATGTTTATTTTCTACGTTATTTTGATAATCTTTGCTCATTTTGGTGTTTTCTTTTTCATTTTGATTTTTTTTTCTTGTCTTGTTCAGTTTTGTTTTTTGTGTATTTATGGAATTTTTGGCCCATTTTATTTGCTTTCTTGATGTTTTTGGGGTCTGTTGTTTGTTTTGTTCACTTTTGTTTAATTTGAGCTCAAAGGACTTCATTTTTATACACCTTGTACTTCACAATCACAAGATCACATACAAGAGTACACACATAAAACAATATATGTCGATTCATTATTACTGTTAATGATTAAGTGTCCAACTCTGTCTTGAAAAAAATCATTTAAAAAGCATTACACTGGAGCACATGATACCTGTAACATATACACTGTAAATATTAATACTGTACTGTAAACTCATGTAACCCCAGTGTGTACAAATCACAGAGGTACGTTTGTGAATGATGTGTTTGCTGCATATCATCTGTTTAGTTGTCAGAATGACGAATTCTGTCTGTGGCGCATGTGCAAAAAAAAAAGAAGAAAAAAAAACACTAGAAGTATGCAGTCAGACCAGTATGACATAGACACACTGGGATAAAGGAAATCATTACTAATTAAAGGGAGCTGTGATCTCGACAACAAACCAGCGACACTTGCAATTTAGTTGACTTTGAAATGGTGCGTTAGGGGAGATGTAATAGATTTATTGCAGATTTCATCAGAATCTCTTAATTCTTAACCTCTCAGCCAAAGGACCATAAACTGAGCCTGCCACAAAAGCATATTTCAGACAAATGTGACCCTCTTTTACTTCAATGCAATCTGAATTATTTTTAAATGATCTTGAGATTATAGAAGAGATTTGAAATTCTAATATGCGTTATAAGCAATAAGTCAATTATTATTATGGGCTTTAATACTTAAGGATAAAATCAAATAATCCTGCTGAATAATATACAGTCTTTTGTGTTTTCCTTGTTGTCATACAGTATTCACACTCCAGGTAGTTTTCTGTGAGAAAGCACGACATCTAGTGTCCATGTTTAGAATTGCAATAAATACAAAAGTTCATGTGTGGTCTCATCAATAATTGTTGTTGACTGACTGTTAAGTGTCAGCTATTACAAATTAGTTAAAGGAAAAAAAAGGTAATTTTAGATTCCTTAATACATTTTTATTGTAGAAACTTTAATGTTGCAATAACATCATTTTGATTTAATTTTACCATTTCCACCATGGCTATGTAATGCATTTAAACAGTATTACATCCTGTGTATATCCCTGTTGCATACTTTAAACATTAATGATGAAAGTTTGCTCTTCTTTTTCCCTGCGCAGTGGCAGGAGACCCTCCAAGACCAGTGTCTTGCTCCGTGCTAGTAGAGACCTTACTCTCTCTGACAAGGTGGCACCATGATGATGCAATCTCCATACGCCCCCTGTCTATCCACTGTTTGCCCAACAATCAACATTGTGCCAAAGACTCACCAATGGCATACACTGTCATTACATATTCTGAAAGGACCCACGCCACCAGCCCCCACTCCTTAGTTTTTGTTCTCTTCTTTTTTCCCATTAATTTCCATCGTCACCGTTCTCAGTCATGCCAGAGCTTTTCTCCTTGCTAGCTGCCACATTCTCCTCCTGTCAAGTTGCCTGGAGGTTTCCCTGTCACAGGCTGGCAGGGTGGAGCTGCTGTGGGTCCTGCCTGCCTTTGCGAGATGTTCATTTGGAGTGGAGAGCTGACAGGCCTGACAGCCCATCCCCACAGGGCCTTTGTCATGTGATTCAAGCCTCCCTGCAGGCTCTCTCAAGCACCCCTTTATTCCCCTATACAAATGAAGGCATGGGACTGGCTTTCATTTTTTGGCCAATCTGCATGCAATTGCTGAAACAAAGAAGTCTCATACCCCCACCCCACTAGCAGACAGACTTTCTTAACAGGCTTGGGAGATTAACACTGGTTGCTTCTAGATTTTGGTTTCTGGTTGCCTCATGCTGGCGAGTGTTTCTACTCTTTCACAATTAAACAGCTACATCCCTCTGTTTTTGCCATGTGTGGGGTGCGCCTCCTCACATTTTTCAGTCTCCAACACAGCCGACATGGGGGAAGGGTGTGTATGTGTGTGTGATCATGTACATTTACAGTGATAATATGTTTTCCTCACATAATAATAAAAATAGTAAACATATTTTCTATTTGATAATTCCTTTTCACCACAGATAGCAAGGATTTTACACTGCGGTAGCATGTAATTATCACCTGAATCACATTACATTGCATAATTCATTGTTTTTGTATATTTTAGGTAGCAGTGATCCTTATGTCAAATTCAAACTTGAGGGAAAACAGTTCTATAAAAGCAAAGTGGTTTATAAAAACCTGAATCCACGCTGGAATGAGTCCTTTTCTTATCCACTGCGAGACAGAGAGCATCCCGTAGACGTCCGGGTATGTGTACTGTTGCTTTATTTTTTTTAAATCTTCTGAATAAAACTGCATTATTATAATATCCAGAAGTTGCCTTTTAATTACGACAATTTTCACCTTTTTATGAGTTTTTTAAATATTGTTGCAGGTCTATGATAAAAATCGGACTGCTGATGACTTCATGGGTTCTAGTATTATTTCCCTGAAAGATCTCGAATTGTACAAGTGAGTAATGTACCGTATTATCATAATTTAAAAATTTTTTACTAGCCAGCAGTCAGTTTTTATGGTGCCACTGTATCTGCACAGAAACTATGAAGTGGAGCTCAAGCTTGATGATCCAAAAAGCAGAGAAGAGGACATGGGAGTTATTACTGTTGATGTCTGCTTAATGTTTAGAGATGCCACCATCAAGAGAAGTCCTGTAGGTATTTCTGATATAAGACGTATTTGATGATTTTTTGTTTGGCTCCTAATCTTTTTGTACTGATACTTCTAATTATTTTGTTTTCTAGAGATGGCCACAAAAGAAGAATAAGGTAAGGATTATGGTATTATTTCAGCTTTTTAAATTTGTACTTTTAAGTCATCACTACAGTTTGGAACTTTCCTTTTTACGTGATAGCATCTCTGGTTACCCTGATGTAAAGCACTAGGGGGCAGTAGCTCACTGTACAATCATGCAACAAAGAATAAGGTGCATGCTCTGGTTTTTGTGTGTGCCCATTGTATCAGCATCACTTATTTCTTTTATGGGTTTATAGGGAACCCTTTTTACAATGTATATTAATTTCACCTATATCATTCGCTGTGAAAAATGTATGGAACACTAATATATGGTGATCAAAATCAAAATAATAGTGTTGAATTTATTGTCATGAGACAGCTCCTTTGATGAGTATTATAAAGCGCTGTTTGGTTTTGTAGTAAACAAAGTTCCATCTCAAGTGGTTTTCAATATATTGCAGCTGTAATTAGATTCAGAGTGAAATAGGAGGGTTGCTGTTTGGGACTGACACTGTAGCGAGTGGGTTTATATTCACACCTATGTAGTCACTACATCTGTCACTGTTCAGTCTCTTGATGGTCCAGTAGACAATCTCAATTTGAAATGAGATGACAAAGGAATGAAGCCATTTTCATCCACACTGTAGGTTATCCACTACAGATGGTTAAAGATACTCAAAGGGAGAGTGAAATGTGTGATGGGACTCCACACAATGTTCTGCTGTTGCATTTTGAAATTAGCTACAGTGCTAATTTAACAATATAACAGTGCCATATTTCCCATTTCATTTTTGACAAACACACAGTATCTTATTGCATTTAACACCTATCCTGGAAGCGCTGAATACCCAACTCTTGCAGCTCCACTCCCGCTTTTTCAGAACATCGTTTTCTCCCTCTGTGTTGCCACCACAGAGACAGGGAATGGCAAGTGCCTAAGTAAAACTCTGCTGTGTGATAGTGTTTCAAACAGAGGGGGGCGTATGGGAGAAGCGTGAGGGGGGCTCTGCTGTTCGAGGCATGTTGCCAGCATGGGATGCCTAAGATCGGCAAGGCTGATAATTCCCAAGCATAGCGGGCAATAACCCAGATGTTAGGATGTAATATCACAGCTGTGGATGGACAGTGCTGAGGTACCAGCCAAATGGACCTGGGTCTGAGCTCATCGTGCTTGTCCCCATGCTGTCCCACCATATGGAAGCAATCGCACAGTCCTTTTAGGACCAGGAATAGATTCTCTTTAGGGGCCACTTACAGTTAAGTGGAATTGTTTTATTGGCCGCTGAGATAGAAATGTGTCCAAGATAAACACTTGGGATGACTTGGCTGAGGCCTGTTTTATATCGCTCCTCTACTCCCTCTGTTCCTCTTCTTTTGAAGGGGCTGATATTTATAGGGCTGTGCCTGTGGTATTCCATGTTAATTCAGGTCCCTGAGATGTGCTTTGATCCCCTCTGGATTGGGTGGCAATGTGGGTTGTGACCCCTTAGTGAAGAGGAGGGGCCGGAGTGGCAGGGGAGTTGTAGTTGGGCTGTTTGAAGCAGCGTCGCCGGGGCAGCCGAAGGAGCTGGGCAATCAAAGGGGCTAGAGCAGATTACGGCCCTGCTCTTTAATTACAGTCAGCCCTACACAACCTCTCTGCTGTTTGTTTTTAGAGCCCTGGCCTATCACCGCATGGCCTCATGGGAACTCTAACATGGAAACATATCAAGGCCTCTCTCTCACTCCCTCTGTGACACACGACAGGAAAAGTGTGTTGTTTGCTGGGATTGTCCTTCATTTCTTTTGAGTTTTCTACTGTACATCATTGTTAGCTTAATTGCTTCACTTCAGTATATACATGTGCTACTTTGCTGGTTAAATTAAAATTGTACAAATTTGCCAGTGCACAGGAAACTCTGATATTGGCTATACATACTGCATGTATGCATAATTTGCTGATGAGAGAGCTGTGTGGTTTGCATCATTACTCACTGCTGCCTGCTGTCTCTGGTGTAGTATGCCAAGTGTCCTGCCTCCCCACACTCAGTCTGGGAGCCAGTGATGAGTGGGACTGTCACAGCCAGGGACATCTGGCTGCTCGCTGACGTCCCTCTCTTCCTCTCACTCCAGGAGCCTCTGTGGTGTGGCTTGCCTGTCAGTAGAGATGTGCTAATGTGCTCCAACAGAGATGTGCTGTATAGTGTAAACCTTTGTCCTACTTTCATGCACTGTGAACATGATGAGGTGCCAGGCTGAGGTAGAAGCACGTAAACAGAGGAGGGCACACTAAGGTTCAACACATCTAGTTATCCTTTTCAAAAAAACTCCTTCTTTGTATCTTTGCCCTCCAGCAGAACCAGGCCGCACCATTGCAACGCACAGCCGAAATGCCAAAGAATCAGATCAAGAACCAGATGTGGACTGGGGTGCTCAGTATCACCTTGGTAGAGGGGCAGGACTTACCTCAGTGTGGCCACGGGGACATATACGTTCGCTTTCGACTTGGTGATCAGAAGTACAAGAGCAAGGTTGGTCTTTTTATTTTTCCTACTTCTTCCACACTCCACTTTCCTATGCTCTTAATGTCTGCTCTTTATTCTTTTAAGTCTTTCTTCCCAGCCTCTATCTGTTACTTTACCAGTTTCTCTCTCAGCAGGTGCCTGTCAGTGACTCACCTCCACCTTGGCTCACTGGGCCATGGCAGAGGCAGCTCATTAGACTGGGCAAAGCTGCCACTCAATTCTCCCTGTGCTTCGGGTGCTGGGCTTCATTGCCTTCATTTGCATACCCAGCATGCCCTGTTCATCTACCTGTACTTGTTGGCCTCCCCCCTGATGATTCTATGGTGCACTTGTCTTGTGTTGTCGTGTCATTTCTTTGTAAACCTCTCTGCTTTCCTCTCTGCTTGTTTGTTTGTTGAACAAAGCTGATTCTAATTGGAAGCTGTCAGTGTTTACAATCCCAGAGTGGCTACTGAGGTGTAGACATACAAGCACACACAAATAGAGACACATACACAAAACACACCTCTCTTTCTGCTCTCCGCCTTGTTCTGGTTGGACTGAATGAAGACTTAATCCACCTGTCATGCAGGAGCTGCTCAGTCTGATAATGCATTAAGTCTGACATTGCGCCAAAGAGTGTATGTGTCTGTGTTTCCATGTTACTCAATGTGCTGAATCTGTGTCTTTACTGCCCTCAGAACCTTTGCATTCAGGCCAATCCCCAGTGGAGAGAGCAGTTTGACTTCAATCAGTTTGATGATAACCAGGAACCTCTGCAGGTGGAAGTGTTTTCAAAGAGAGGGAGGAAGGGCGAAGAATCATGGGGAATGTGAGTATTTCCTAGGCCCGCGTTAATTTTTCACACATTGGCTCTTTCACAGAAATAGTTGACCTTCTGAGCTTCACTCAAACAAGTTTTCTTGTGTGTATTAGTTTCGAGATTGACCTATCAAGGCTCCCAATTAATGAGAGACAGCTTTATACTCATGTGTTGGACCCAGGAAAGGGCAGACTGGTGTTTCTGGTCACCCTGAGACAGTGCTGGGGAGTCACCATCACCGACATGGAAAATGCTACACTAGAAAAGCCAGAGGAAAGAGAGAAAATAGAGAACAAATTTGTAAGTTACTGTATGTTTTATTTTATTTAATTTTGGCCCTCACAATGTACACAAATATTACAGTTTATTGTTAAGGAGAAATTATAATGTCACCTCGCTCATTATGCAGATATTTTGGTGGATTTTCATAGACATGTCAGTACATTTCTGCAATATTTGATTACATCTACTTTACTGTGTGTATTAAAAATGCAGATGTAATTTCTTAACATTTTTTACAATCGTATACTTTCTCAGAGTTTACAGAATTCGTACCACTGTAAGGGAGAAGTTGGATTCCTGCAAGTCAAAGTTATAAGGTCAAACGATCTTTCTGCAACAGATTTAAATGGTAATATCTCTTTCAACAAGAGTTTCCACTTCTAGTCTCAGTTCTGTCTGTGTTGTGACATAATTTTTACATGCGTAGGTAAAAGCAACCCCTATTGTGTCATCGAACTTGGGAACAGCAAGCTTCAAACTCATACTCTGTACAAGACTCTGAATCCAGAGTGGAACAAAGCTTTTACATTGTAAGTAACATGGAAAAATAATCAGGACATCTGCCTTTTTATCTTTTTTATCTTAACGTAGATAACATCTGTGTTTATCTGACATTGCAGCCCTATAAAAGACATTCACGATGTTTTAGAGCTTACTGTCCTTGATGAAAATGGAGACAACTTCTTGGGGAAAGTGACCATTCCATTACTTACAGTAAGCTTTTTAGCTGCTCCATTATTGTTTTACTTACAAAATAAATACTTGCACTGATTATTATCAACGTACTCTGTCTTTTTATTTTCATAAGGTCTCAAATGGACAGCAGATATGTCTTTTCTTGAAGAAAGAAGATTTGGTAAGACAAAACAAAGGAACCATCACAGTAGAGCTCGACGTTATCTATAACAAAGTATGGCTCAAAATAAATATGATTAATGGTAATATGTTCTGAATCATACTGTATATTGTAACAGGAACTGAAACTATGAAACTACATTTTTTGTCATTTTAGCCCAGAGCTGGTATCAGAACCTTCAAACCAAAAGAGACTAAATTAACAGAGGAAAATGCAAAGTTCTCCAAAAAGGTTACATCTTTTTCTGCTTTTTTGTGTAATTTAGGAGATGTTTAGTAGTGCTTGTCACATTGCACTAGAGTAGCCACAGCTTAACTACCCACAGTCATAGGTTAAATGGGTCATACTCTGAGTAATTAGTTAAATTGGGTTTTAACATGTAACTTCAAATAAGGAAGTGTAAAGCTGATTCAACCTTATTACAGAAGTCATAAACATTATGTCCAGTCTCAAATGATACTAACCGATTATTTCCCATTAGGTTCTTGCCCAGAATATATACCGGGTTCGAAAAATCAGCACGGCAGTTCTGTGCACGTTACAGTACATTAAAAGCTGTTTTCAATGGGAGAGCGTGCAACGGAGTCTAATAGCCTTTCTGGTAAGTCATTGCCTCACGTTAATGAACTCTCTTTAAGCCTTGGGGCGAACAAGTTTTGTCCCATTTCACTGCAGCCCTGCTCTAACTCTTTCATTTTATGTGAATTAGATGTTGAGGAGTATCTTTGGTTTTGCCGTTTTCTCTCTGCTAGTCTTTTTCCCATGAAAAACAATGGCTGTCTTCTGTTTTTATCCCATGTGTATGTGATGGATGTGGTTTATCCTTTAAATCAAACCCCACTTGGCTTTCCTTCAGTTCTGATGACATTAGAGTGTATTTGAAGGGGTGGGGTTTGGGCGTTTGTACATCTGACTTCATAGCAAAGCCTCCTAACCCAGGGGACGGTGTAAGGAGGATCACAGTTTCAGCTTCGTTGGGTGGAGGAGTGACAGTCTGCCTCCAAGATCTCACCCTTGTTTAAATGTCTCTGTTTAGCTGTTTTTAATGAGGGTATGTGATCTAAGGTCTTAAGCTTAAATAATCTTAAATCACCCTGTGAATCCCCCTCAGCACAGCACATGTAATGTCATTATTAAGAGTGTACACTTGCCATGAAAGCCCTGCCAGCGCCGTGTCAGGGTGAGGAAGCGGTCACAGACAGGGTGTGTGAAGAACTCTCCTTTCACCGCCTTTCTTCTGTCTGCTCTGTCTCAGGATGACATGCAATTCATACCTGGTGTATTCTATAAGCCCTTCTCAGTGATCCTGAGGTGCAAATCCCCCCAGGCAATGGCCAGGCTCAGTGTATCACAGCCTTTAGAACAGCAAGGCACACAGACAGGCAGGCGGACACACAGACAGGAAGATGGAGAACAATGCAGCCGATTGTATAAGGATAGAGTGGGAGGCAGGCTACTATCTGGGAAAAAAGTTGGAGTACAGAAAGAGAAAGACAGTTTGGTAAGAGTGCGGCCTATGGAGGCAGATAGCGAGTAACTTGGAGGCATGCAGGCAGGCAGGGATATGGGCAGGAGAGCAGGAGGATCGGCAGGCTGACAGGTGACAGGTCAGCGGGATGGGGCCATCTTCTTCCACCTATAATTAGATCCTCTGCAGGCGATGGGAGTGTGCGGTGGCACAGTCTAATCTTTCATTTCCACTTCTACTCACCTGCTGTTTAGAAGTGCAGCACACAAATAGAGATCTTACAATGAAGGAAAGGACTCACATGTGTGCTCTTTTCAATGTGTAGTGCTTCCCAATTTTCTGTTTGACACTGTATGTATCCTCTGCTCGCTGTCAGTGAAGATAGTCATTTTTATTACATCAACTGTACAACTCTGTCTTTCTCTTTTATTTGAAAGAAGTGTTCCGTTATCACACACTTTCACCAGCATGCTAGCTGATATTTTTGAAAGCTGACAGCAACAGTAAGTTGGTGTATGGCTTTGTGTGCAACCAGGTGTGCGCCGAATAGTATCAAAGGTGCATTGTGAGAATCAACCAAACAGAGTGACTCATCAGCAGACTGAAAGTTCATGAAGTAAAAAGTTGTTGTTTTTTTTTTATCATTGATTTACTATACTGTCAGATGACAAAGAGTGAAGCAAAACATTTGAACAACATATAATTGAAAATAACAAGGAATAAACCTGCACCTACACCACATCTGACAATGGGGGCAATTACAAGGCCTTCACTGGCTGTCATTACAAGCCCAGCGCCATGCCACCGTCCACTCTCGTGCCCCCGCTCACTCAGGCCATCCACTGTACAGCCTCCTCCTCCAAGTCATCATTTGCAATTAAGTTAGTGTTTCGAGCTGTCTAAACCAGCATGCCACCATGTGCCTTAATGAAAGCAGCTCCCACTCCTATCTTTATATCTTTAGGCAGTGGTAATAAGGTAACTGATTCAGACATTGACAGATGGCCTCTGCTTGCCTCTCAGATGTGCATAATTATACTACTAGTGTCTGCTCTTTTCCACAGTGGCAGGCAGCACAGGGCTTCTCGGGGTACACCAGTAGGAAACGCTGCAGTGGTGGGTCTAGCTTTAATATACATTACAATACATTATTTATCACGCAGGCAGACCAGCCCTACCCTTTTACACCATATACATCCTGTAATGCATTACCGCTGCTGTGGTTTCTACTGGGACTGCGGGATGCTCGCGTAGTGCTTTACCAGGAATACTTAGCCATTATATCACTCAGTCCCACAGGCCAATTTTCTGACCTCCACACAGCATGCTGTCTACATTTTTATCTTGTTTATGTAGATTCATGTATGCATTATGAAGTGGTTGTTGGTGTGTGGTGTGTAAGGTATTCAGATTTTGCTGAGGGATCACTGCTCTGGTTCACGTTAACTGAGTGAATTGCAATGTGTGTGTGTATGTGTTTGTTATTTTTGGAGAAGTCTTTGTC
Source organism: Pseudamia nigra (assembly GCA_029823295.1). Classification (NCBI taxonomy): domain Eukaryota; kingdom Metazoa; phylum Chordata; class Actinopteri; order Kurtiformes; family Apogonidae; genus Pseudamia; species Pseudamia nigra. Next base: position 45,668 of record JAQQAE010000006.1, on the reverse strand, counting down.
TGTATCAAGTTAACTTTTCACTCATGAGTGAGTGGCACTCAGGAAGACTGATGCCTTGTTTGGTTTTATGCATCTAGTGACTGCTATTCTGTGAGTTAAGACATCGTAAGGGAGGAAAAATCTTGCAGTATTGTATGTGAGTGCATGAGGTTACTTGTTTATATTGTGCAATCTCATCAGCACTGTTCACATTGTTTGAAGTTACCTTCGTTTTCTAACCAATGGGTTGCAGTTTTGAAATAGAATCTCTCTAATTAGGTAATGTAACAAAAAAAGGCAGAAAAATCTTTCTCACGCATTTAAACAAAGTTCTGGCAATTCCTCATAAACATTTTCATCACTGAACGGAAATACAAACAAGAAATTTGGATTTTTTTTCCTCTGCTTGTTTATGCTACAGTAATGAGCCTAGGATCTGTGCTTTTCAAGAGTTTGACAACAGCATGTTCCTTTCTCTGAGAGAGAGAAAATGTGACAGCTAAAATCTTCATAAAATAACGGCCTTTAGATGTGCTTTTCACTAAGACTGAGCGAGATGAATGTGCTATACATCAGCAATGACTGCAGAGGGGTCATCTAGAGTTCTTTCCTGCACACAAGAATAGGACCTGTAGATGGAGCTACAGCACTGTTGGAAAGATGCACAGAGGCGCTAAGGAGATCAGTTACTTTTCCCACTAGGAGCCATTCGTGGGAACAACTTGGAGTAAAATCCTCCATTCTGTGCATTAGACTAAGAGACACAAGTTTCTTCCACAAAAAAGAGAAAAAAGAAAAAAGAGCTAAATGAGCATGTATTAGCCAGCCAAATTAATCTGTTTCTGAAGTTTAAAGTTGAGAACAATTCTGATTTAGATGAAATGGATGAAAGTTTAAAAAGAAGAAGGATCATTTACACATGAAAGCTGATTTTGAGCTTTGCTGTCATTAGAGCGCTTTAAGTATTTAAGTAGAATTAATATTTTAACATATGAGGTACCTCATCTGTCAGGAGTGAGACTAAAAAGAAACCTGTATACCTTATGTGAGTATTTGAACCATTTTCTTTTTGACACTGCCAGGTAGCAACCGCTTTAGACATCATTTGACAGCCTGTGAAATGCTGATTGCCTCACATCACACACTGTAAAGATGGCATTTGATGAGTGTTTGATGCAGTGCAGCTGTAAACACACTTGGCAGCTGCAGTGGGCGCTTTTTTGGGCTGATAGAATCATCCTCTCCCTAGATGAGGGCAAGACAAGGCCAGATCTTGCTCCAGAGGTCTCAGGAGACCACCTGGGTAGAGCCAAAGCAGTCGAGGCCATTAACCAGAACACCAGCCTGGCAGAGATCAAAGCCATAATCAGAGTTGTCATAATTGTTCTTGTTAACACTGTCCCTGAAAATGAGATGCTTTGTGAGTCTTGGATCTGCCTATTTGTGGTTTACTGCATTGCAGTGTGGCCGTGCTCTTATGAGAACAGCGAGAGGACTGTGCACGCCTGTGAATTGTCTCCTTGTTTCTGCTTTGCATCTGTTTTCTCTCTGTTTGAAAAAGTTGTAGGCCTTAAAGGAGGATTTCTTCAGTCTCTTGGGGGATGCACTCTCCATCTTCATGGCTGTGGGAGTTCTCACAGACTGTGCAGTGGGAATGTGCGCATTATGAAAAAAATGATGGCAGTGATGGCCAAGACTATATTCATGGGTTTAAGTCTGAGACCTATTAATTATTAAATAATAGCCTTTGACTGCTTGCAAACTGCTCATAAGTACCTCCTGATTTAACACATTATTATTTAGCTGCCCTGAATAGCCCCGAAATGTGTCAGTTGTCAGCTCTTGAGGTTTACGGAACACAATGCTTAACCTTGAGTCCTTTTTATACTTTAAAAGCTTTACGTCTTTATATTCACTTTGTATCTCAATGAATTCTTCCCATTTAACATGAATTCAGTTTAATCTTAAACTATCCAAATTTAGCACTATTTTTTTTTTACATTCAAATCAGGTGAAAGCAACTTTAATGAACTTTGGATTAATATTAGCTGACTGCAAAGAAAAATATGTGTTGGCTCCTGAGAGAGCTAGGTTTTGCTGTACATCTGTTGTATTGTGTTGTTTTCTTTAATGCATGTTTTTTTTTAATCCTAGATGAAGTATGCTCAGTGTTTAACCCCAGTGAGTGTGTGTCGTATCATAATGACTGCCTTTAATGTACTCGCCACCTTCGTAGTCACAGAGGACACCTCTCCCCAGGCAGCTGAGGCGGCGACCTGTCCGCCCCTGTGTGTGGCTGTTCTTGGGCCGGTCTTGGCCCAGTGTGTTAATGTGCATGTGAGCTGAACTGACAGGGAGAGATAGTCCACACCACTCCCTCACCACCTCCTCAGGGGAAAAGGCTCGCATGGCAGATCTGTCACCCAGGAGGTCGCTCAGTGTTAACGCTCCCGACACGTATTAAACACTACTGGCCACTGCCGGAGTACAGGGTCAGTGTAGCCACCACTCACAGGCACCACAGGGTCCCCTCCGACTGCCCCGCACCAGCCTCATATTGGCGCTACTCTCGCCCTGGCATGTGTCAGACAGGCGAGGAGACAACAGCCAGAGTTGGCCCTGTGAGCAAATGCTAATGCTGTGCCTCACACGGCTGCTCTCACTATTGCACTTTACTCTGTAGGCGTCCTTACAAGCTGTGGCATTTTTGTAACAATTTGCAACGACTTCTCTCCTGTTTACAAATCTGAATAATTATAACAAAACAACAGTATAAATTTTGGTTTTAGTTTTTATTTAAATGTACTTGAGATGTTGAATTGAATTCTATTATAGTTACCATATAAGTGGATTATTGCATTTGTACGTTTTGAAAATACTAGTTATGATTTTAAACTCAGCATAGAACTAACCACATAACTTGATATGTATTACACTGTCTATCTGTTATCTACTATTAAGTTTAACTATTTCATTCTCCAGAAAGGCTACAACTATTTTCTCCCCACTGAGGAGGAACATGAGATTCTCTGTTTCATTTCTCCCACTTGAATGTTGCCTCTTTCTTTCGTTCTCCTTCTCCTCTGATCTGTCTCTTTCTCTCCCTCTTACTCTCAGTCTCAGTCGATAAGACTTTAGCAGAGTGTATGTGAAATATTTATTCAGCGTTAGCTCAGAGCACCATGGCTGCCCACACACTCTACCTGCCCCGAAGAGAAATCTTATCTGCGCTTCCTCTGCCTCTGACACCCCCTGAAAGCCTGTCCCCAACACTGGCCCGAGCTCAACACAAATTACATGTCTCATTGCTCTGCGTTTACAGCTACTTTAAAGCCTGCTGCCGCCGTACCCAACACTAGACCTCAGCCAGACTCAGGTTCAGCTAAAAAAAGAGTTTTGCTCTTACTTCCGCTTTGATATATTATTAATCTCTTGATTTTCTAGTTAGGAATAATTTCACCCAGGAGAATATCAGTCCATTCAAACTTTTCCTTTTTATTTTTATATTTTAATAATAATGGTGATCTTTTTGTTTATCTTGTACTTTCATGCTAATTATTTTGTCCCCTTTTCTGCCTGTCACACACATTTACACACACACAGACCCCTACACATGGATACACAAACCCTGCAGCTTTTAGTCAGTCTTGTTAAACTCTTTCAGTATATATTCACGTAATCTGGCATCCGTCCACAGCCCCCATGACTGACCCTCATAATGCTGGCTGGCGTCCTTCTCGCTTTGTTTAGCTTTCCAAGTGGAGTGCAACTAAAGCGAAGTAGTGAAAATACAGCCAAGATTAAATCTTCAGTGTTTTTTGACTCTGCGTGGTCTTAAAAATAAGGGTATTTTTGAAATGTACCATTAAAACATGCTTATACTCATAATAGTAATATTGTGTGGCCTCATGTTCTGTGACATTGCACCACTTTGGCTCATCAACAGCATTATGTGTGCTACGAAGATGTGACGCCTATATTTATAGCATGTTGTCTGCTGTAGTGTATGAGAGCATTTGGCTGCTTTACAGTCTGGTCGTATGTCTGCCAGTCAGTAGTTTGGGTTGTTAGACTGGGCCACCCCCTCTTCTGTTAATCAATTTACAGGATAGTAGAAACTCTTATAGTGGATGTCTTTGTCCCTTTGTTCCTGCTGCGATCCCTTCTCCCTCTCCAGGGAGAGTGTGGGTGGTGGGAGCTGCCATGCTTGCTCAGCTTTAAGTTATTTTATTCACACTTTTAATCGCTGAGTGCTTTATTATTAGGTGCTGGATTCCGCTGGCCAGGGGATCTGCATGAGAAGGCGCAGAATGCATTTAGGGGAATCATATTAATGGCACTATAAAACAAATCTGTCAGGCTGTTCTTAACCCTGCTGGCAGAATTGCTCTGCCCAGGGTTGCCCCCTTCCTCAAGCGCTTACAGGTGGCTAAGAAGAGTGCATCTCCATCATCTACTCCACCATGTGCTAATAGTTTTATTAATTCATTCTTTTTTTCTCCCCAGGCACCCTGCGCATAATCATACAGACATTTTTCAGCTAAATGGTGTTTGTCAAGGGAGGTTTCTTACATTAGAGACAGTCCTCCCAGACATACAAACTAACACTTTTTCAATTACAAGTCGTTTGTTATCCACTTCTGCTGTGTGTAAACCTAAAGGCTGAGGTATATCATTAATAATTACTGATCTTGCTTTTGTTTTTTGCTTTATGTCCTTTTTGGGTAAATAAATGACTGTTTTCCTGCTGGTATAACATTTTAGCAGAGCAATGCTTATAGTTCAAGGTCTCACTTGTTATGGGAAATTTGTTGACGGATTAGAAAATGTGCTGGCAGGCCCTTATGACTGAAATGGAACTTATCTTTGAAGGCAATTACAATGTTGATTTTTTTAAAATAAAAATTTACACTTAAGCCTGAAAGGTTGCACTTTGTCCAACTTGTCCTTTTAATCACTCAGCCATTTGCTAATAAAACATAAACCACTTAGTGGTGAATTAGTCCTGTCTCCATTTCACAGGAATGTGAGGAGACAAGGGGAAGTTATAGTGCTGCCTCTGCTCATTACTGTGGGATATCTGATGGCAAAGTCTGTGCACCTGAGTGGAGGAATCTGAGAGGTTTCCCCAGATGTTTCTCTCCATCGTTTTTTATTAGTGTTAAAAAAGCATGTAAATCCTGAACACATGGGCTGACATACCATGAGGGAGGAATTGAGAGGATATTTCTGACAGTTTTGGTTTATACCCTCATTTAAGCACTCGGTTTAGACACAAGGCATTGTATTTCTGTAGGCTTTTATCTTGTCCACTGAGCCAGAACGTGGTGAGCAGAAATTTGCATTAGTGGGCGATTATGAATACCTGTGACAGATTCTCTCTGCCGGCTCCCTGGGCGGAAATGAATTGGCTCCCTCTGTTGACTTGCACAGGAAGACAGAGACCAAGCAATTAGACTTTAGTGGTTAATGTAGCAGCTTTTGCAGGGAGGGCAAGGAGGTTCAACATTCCTGCTGGGCTCATGTCAGTTTTCAGGCACATTTCCCACCTTTTCTTTTCCTTTTTTATGAGAATACTAGGAATATGACAAGCTACCTGTCCACCAGCGAGCTGAATTCCTCTGGGGTGAGAGGAGCGTCGCTTTAGAATTGCCTCATGGGAACTGAGGTGACAACACATGACGTAGGTTATTCATAACAGAGAGGAGATGTACTGCAGCTACCTCTGCACATCATGCATATTCATTGTTTATCTTTTTTTTTTTTATCCCCCACCAGCTCTAGTTTGTTGCTATATAATTCAAATGAGCTCGTATATAAAAAAATAACAATCACATATTGTTCATATTGTCTATCTCTTTACATCTTGGTTGTTCAGCTGGGTTTCTACATGATGCTTCAGCTCACCCACCATCTCCCAGGTTGCATTGAAGGATAATAAGCTGTACTGTGGTGAAGCCTAGGGCAGTTGGGTCACAGCGTTGTCTGCATTACTCACGGTTCACGTTTCCCTGGTGGCCTTTTGAACCTAGGCCTGGTGTGGCAGTAGGTAGACTGGCCCCTAGAGCAACATGCGCTGACTCTGCATGGTTGCTATGACAGAAGCAGTCTGCTGTTTACAGGCCTGCCATTGAGGCCCGAAGGCCTCAGCACTTCACATCCTGTCTCACACTTAACTCAAACATATTGTTCGTAGTCTAAGCAGCCGCCAGCTCTTTGAACCTAGTCTGCACAGTGCTGTTATTGCAAGGGTTGAGCAAAACAGTTAAACTTTGTAAAAAGGAAAAAAAAAGTTGAGAAAGTAGATTGGATGTAACCAAGACACAAAGGATACATTAATTATAGAATATTGTGTAGGTAAAGTATGAGGAAATATTTATATGTCTGTGTAAGTAAAAGTCGACCATATGTCTGGTGTATTGGTATACAATCACACTATAATAGATTTTAAGATTCAGCTTGCTGTAGGGGACATTTTTATTTCATCCCTGTCAACCTGCTGGTGTGATCCTCCTCACACAATCCTGATCATTTCAGTTGGAGACAGACTCATTAGGCTGTCACTAAATGGGTTTAAATGCAGCCGTCCAATTAGTGCTCCGCTGTGAAATGCAGTGGGTGTTGTGCAACGTGCTTAGCATCACTCCTTTACAGAATTATGAGGGATTACTCATTCAGTGTGATCCATCTTATTTGTACGAGGGGTCTTGGCTTTTCTCAGTATCATCGCCATGGAGGGGGTAAATGTTGCAAATGCTTCTCCAGTTGCCATATGTGCCTCGTCAGAGAGTCTTGCTGCCTCTGAATCTAAGAGGATTTGATGTGCTAGTTGAAAGACAGCATACCATGCCTATCCATGTCATACTTTCTGTTTAGCAGTAAGGCACTCTGCCAGCTCAGTGTTATTGGTGTATATAAATAGGATTTTAAGATATTAAAACTTGTCCCTGTACTGTATGTCTGCATGTCTGACTTTCAAACCACTAAAAGTAAAGTCTTTTGACATCAGCTGTAAATCTTAAAGGCTTTACAGTCTGCAATGCTTTTCATGATATTTAGGATGTGGTTAAATCCATTCTTGTTTGGGAACAGGCTTGCTGAGATGTGAAAGCTGGTTGAGGTGGGACACAGATATGCTTTGCATTAAATCCTGTCTTGCCCTGCTTCCTCAGATCTTTGTGGTAATGGTGTGGCACTGGGAGCTCTTCATGCTGCCACTCTTCCTGCTTCTGCTGATCGGCTGGAACTACTTTCAGATCTCCACAGGGAAGGCCAGTTCACAACAGGACCTGGTAGGTGACATAATATACAAATGAATACATACAGTGTGTGGTCATTGCAAATTTAAACTGTATGTTAAACCATTTATCCACTGTACTACACAAGAGATGTGAACTGTCACTGGCCTCATGCTTTGAGTTGATTTTGAATCACAACAATAGTTGATGCTCATAAATATATGATATCCTCATTTTTCTACAGTATGTCACATGACTACACTGTACTTCATTTACCCGTTTGTAGAAGCAGTCTAGTCAGGTGTCTACTTTGAAAACAGTTATCTAAGTATCATTACAAACATGACACAAACAATCATTCCACAGTGCATTACAAGGTGAGGTGTGGATGTTCACTGGCCTCACAATTCAATTATATGCTGCATCAGAATCCGTCCTTTCTACTGTACACAGGATAAATTCACAGGCTTAGAATTCAGACATCTTCTGTAAAATGGTGATTGAATGAAATCTTGGTACACAAAGTGCAAATGTTCATTTTAACATCAGTTAACCAATGTTAGAAGTGCAGCTGTACTGACTGTGTAATGAAATGAGTATCATATACAAGAGCTCGTACATAAAACACCAACACAGTACAATTGATTATGGCAGCACTCTGCATGTTGCAGAGCTGGTTAGACTACTTCCTTCATTGTCTCTAGAGGCCCATTAAAACATCAAGCAGCAAGAAACCGCTGAAAGTAAATTCCTATAAATGTTTGTGTAGCGTATAGTCAGTTGATGTAGTTTTGCCACATCTGTACATCTGTAGGCAGGACTAAAGCTCCATCACTCTCTCCACAACATACCACTATCTTCTCTCGATCTACTGTTATGGAAATTATGTTGTGCCCTACACATGTCTGTGAAGGTTAATGCTGTTCTCACTTCTGACTGCCCCCCAATTTCACTGTGTTGTAAGCCTTCTCACCGACCAGCTAGGGGCCTTGCCTGCTCATACGCTTCCCTAAAGCAGCATCCCAACCCAGTGATTGTGTTTATGGTTGTTGGCAAAGATGCTGTCCCTGGGCAATGTTAAAGTCCGGGCTTACCCTCATATCCAGTGTGGAGACTCTGTCACCCCCTTGTGACCCTGTGGCCGGCAATGACACAGCTCTGTTCCCAGGCAATGTCACAGCGTGCACCACAGTGGGGTCAGGGATGACTTGATACAAAGTGATCTAGGCAACAGCATCCAAAATAAATGTGTTTTTTCTTTTCTCTTTCTGTTTTTCTGTGTGCTTATGTTGTGGAGAAATGAGATTGCTTTGGTGTGACAGTGCTCTTGTGAGGAAGGCCCTCTTTCACCTCGCCTTTTGTGTGAGGTCACCCCTGTGATGCAGTCTCTATGGAAACAAGCCTCTCCCAATAGGGGTGAATGTACTCAAAGAAAATTTCATTACTAGGTGTTTGTTAAAAATGCTCCAGTGCCCACATGTCCCGTTCGTCTGAAATCACCCTATACCCTTTATTTTCTCTTAGGTGAACATGAGCATGGGTGACGATGAAGATGAAGAGGAAAAGGTATTTTATCTTGTCTCTTTGTAACATTTAAAGGGATAATATGTTTTTGGTGAAATACATCAGTGTCACTTTTTGCTACAAATATAAACTGTTTATTTATTTATTATATTTTTCCATTAGTTGTGGTGGTTTAAACATTTATACTCACCTCAGGTTTGTGTAAAATAGTTTCTTCCTTTATCAATAATATTGAAAACCTGACATTAAGTACATAGCGATGGAGCTTTAAAGTATCCCCATCATTCACAAATTCACTATACCAGAGGTGTAGTTACTGAAAACTAGCACTAAAACTACATCTAGCGATGAAAACATAATTTTCTCATCTGAAACCTGAAATACAACAAATACTGCAATGAATAATATAGATCAAATTAAATAGTAGAAAGTCAGGTAAAATAAGCTGTGTTCTCTTTTTCTTCCAGTGTGGTTCATGGTGTACAAAAATGACAGTTTTACTGAAAAAATGGAAACAGCGGTTTAATATGTCACAGATGGATTTTGTCATTTTAATGCACTCAGCCTCTGTAACTGAAGGCTTTTCTCATAATACCAAAAAAATAACACTATTCACTAAAACAAGTCAGTTGTTCAAAATAAAAATAAAACTGAAACTATATAACATAACTAAAATAAATCTGAACTCAAAAATGTGGCAATAGGTGTGAAGAGTGACCACTAAATTTACTGACTGTTATTTTTTTTTTTTTATAGATTTAGAGACCTAAACTGAGATTTTTCCATCTGTATATTTGCAATGCATTTGAAGAGATGATATGTTTTGGAGAAATAGATCGGCGGAGAGTATTGTATTCTACATGTCATATACAATAACAATACACAGTGAATACATTTGCACTCACAAATACTACATATACAGTATATTTCACAGTAAATAGGGACAGTGGACTCTATAGTAAACAGCCTTATGTCTACTTTGGAATAATATAGTCACTACTTTGATGCAGCCGAAATGAGGTCAACATCTCTGAAACAGTTGTAACATGTAGCTCTTTGTACTATTCCTACAAATACAGAGACGCACAGCCATTTGAAAATTTATGAATCAAATTTAAACCACATAAGTTTTGGAATAATATTTCCTTTTTCTCTGTTAAGTAAAAGTGCCTTGTGGAGGATGATGTTTTCCTGCCAGAACAAATGAACAGAGTGTGATAAAGCAGCAGTAAAGTTATACTCTGCCCCAAAGGTTATACACCCTTTTCACTTGTTCGTTTGTAAGAAATCATAAACGCTGATGTTTATTAATATTAATGCATCTCTCTAGTGTGTTTTGAAAAACAAAGCAACAGGAAATCTTTAAGTAGCCTGAAAATTATACTTCCCCTCAGCACATAATATTCAATTATATTCATCCTACTGTTTTCTGTGTTTAAGGAAGAGTTAACAGGGATGTGTATTATTGCTTTATGACAATGAAGTGTGGAACTAACGCAGAGCCTCCAAGCAATGACCCTTGTGCTGTGTGTCTAAGCCCAGGATTCATATCCATAATGCGCTCAATATATTCTGTTGTGATGACCTGGGGCTTCAAAAAAGCCAGTTTCTTTTAAAAACACAGGCACATCTACCAGATCCAGTCTGAAAGGATGGGCTAATTCACAGATAGAACTTGCATGACATGTCTGCAAACAGAGCGAGAGAAGCTGTATACGTTATTTTAGCAAGTGATAGGCAAAATGGTGCTTAATCAAACAGCGGTAATAAAGAAATGTCTACTGAATCAAATAGAATTACCTTTATGAACTAAATGTAGCAGTATAGCTTTAAAGTGATCATCTTTGTTTATACTGTAAAATTGCAATACATATAAAACAGAATATGGAAATGGAAGTGTCTTATCATTTCACCATATGCGTTTCAGAACTAAAGCTTTGCCTCTTAAAGCTTTCTGAAAGGTTTTCTATGAACCTCCTAAGCCCTTTCACACTCTGAGGAAATGAAATATATCCTTTCATTTACTAATTAAGCAGTCACCCGTGTTTGTTTTAAGCTGTCAGCTTTAATTTAAAGTGGCTTATTTGAAAGTCCTGTTATGGTCTTGCTGTCACTTGAATGTGATATCATGCAGTTAGATCAAGCAGTGTAGCTTTACACCTCCTATCAAAGTCTTCTTTAAAAATATTTGGGGTTAAAGAATGATCAGTGTTAAATTTGATGACTTCAAAGCCTGTGTTTTTTTCCCTTAGTCTTCCCCCTAACATGTGAATAAAGGCTTTTCCTTCTGAGAAGGTTATGATTACCACTCAAATATGTTTTATCCCCTCTTTTTTTCCCCTTGAGGAGGAAAATATGTAAACCTTAGACAGAGCACCAAGAATGTGAAGGCATGACGTTAAAGAGAGACGAAAGGCAAAGCAGTGTTACAGCAGTATAATATAGAACAGATTCTCTGCCTGTGAACAAATCTGTCCTCAGGGAAAGAGATGGCTTACAAATTATGTGTGGGCAAAGTGACTTCCCTTTGGCCTTAGGTATCAATTGTGCAGATAGACAATATTTAATCATAACATAAAGAAACAGAGAAGCAAAACAGGTCGGTAGATCTCCAATAGAAATGAACAGGGAAGATGAAACAGCCCATTCATTGCCCCCCGGCTGCCAGTGCTGATCTGGGGTTGACTTGCTCCCAGAGCCCAGCCCAGGGGAGTTGTTGGGAGGGTGAGGAGGTGGTATGGGGGTGCTAGACTGGGCTAGGGGGTTATTCCATCTTTCACCCAATAGTCCACAGTCACCGCTGGGTCTCCTTGAGCGCACCAGTCAGACAGACTGCCCATGTCATGATCTCTGGTGTGCATTATGAGATCTATAGCACAGGGACTCACCAGCACATTAAAGAATCTGAAGAGCTGTCTGTGTTTCATCCTAGTGCTCCATGTGAGATAATTTGCCAAGTACCCAGGTGTTTTCTTTTTCTTTTTAGTGGGACTTTTTATCTCTGTCAGTAAAGTCAGTATAAAAATATTCAGTGGAAATTCTAATTTGGCAGCGTTTATTATAATTAAAATCATGCTAAATTAGCTTTTTCCAGCCTTTGATAACACCCCCACATGTCTCTGAGAGTATGTTTACCTTTGTGCAGGAAATCATATTGGTTCTCCATTACGACACCTAAAAGAAGGCTTTTACAATTTTATCTGAAATGAGAATATGATTTCACACAGGTTTTCCAATCAGGAGACATTTAGGATTCATTTAGCCCATCCCCAGTTTGCCAATCTTTTTCCATTTCAGAGGAGCTTTTATTTATTTTTGTTTTCCGTTCACAGTGGTACATGGTAAAAAGAGAAATGAACAAAGATGAGAAAATAGCATCAAATGATTAACATAGGCTGGATTTCATTTTTGTTCGTTAAGGAGTTGGGGAATTTCAAAAATCTTAAAGGAGATGGAACATGATAACTATGAGAGCTCTGCCTCTTGATGCATACTTCAGAGTCCATCTATTTGTCTGTTTTCTTTTTTTATGATATGAAAGCCTGTGTGAGTTCTCCTTTTCCTGCTTGAGATGTATTTCTGGCTAAATTTAACTTTCATGTGTAGTCATTCCAGTTAAATAATGATTCACATCTTATTAGATTTGAATTCTAAATCATGTAATTGGGTCACTTAAACAAGTTAGAATAGAAATATGAAAAGGAATGTGAATCTAACTGATGAGGCTCCATATTGAGTAAGTGATCATTCCTCAATGCGTGGCTCTCTGGGTCCATCAGCAGCTCAGAGACACAAATTGTAATGGCTTTTAGCAGACTCTGTGTTCCCTGCTTTCAAAATAAACTCAGGATAAAGAGCTCAATTAACACCTGATGTGGAGTAAAGGACACGCAGGAAGGTTTACTCAGCCCCCACCCAGCCAACCACTGTAGCAGAGAAGAGGAAGATGATGCGTAACACAGATAGTCCTCTTTCCCCCTGATGAGACAAGGAGATGTTAATCTCAAAGAAAGCATATTTGTGATACTTTTTCCTTTTTTGGACAATGCGGAGCCCCCAGTGTCTGTCCAGATCTTAGCCCAGTGGGGGAGGCTCTGCTAGTGTGGGAATTGCTCTCTTCCTGCGCCTTTCGTGGAGGCTAGTGGGCCTGACAGTGGGGAGTCCCACTCCGTGCTGGCAGGCAGTGCGCTCCCAGGGGCTGCCTCATGAAGCTCTGATAAAGGCATTCTGTCTGGACCCTGTCAATGCACACAGACTACAGCTTCAGCTGACTTGTAACATAAACATATAGACATCCTCAAGCCTCCTGTTAGGGTCCATCAGAGCTCCCTCCCCCAACAATCTCATTCCCTTTCTCCATCTCAATCTTCCTCTCCTGCCCTTCTCTCTGTCATCATTCCTGTCATTATTTCTTCCTTTTGATGTGAGGCTTCTCAGCCCTCTTTAGCTTGTGTTACTCGTGTTATCTCTAGTGACTCTTCTCCTTCTGGAAGGTTTCACACTCGCACTTATTTCCAGCCTTGATAGAATCACATTTATTTCATTTTGAGACAGACCAAACCCTCACAACCCTTCACATATTGACTTACTGCTTTGCCAGACTCAGCTGTTATTATGTCAGTGTATTAAAAGCAAGTAATACTTCATGTGCTGTTATCATTGTAATAACAATGATACAGTTTTAAAAATAAACAAGTAGAACTTGGCGTGGTGTTTGAAGCAGACTGAAGTGTTTCCCTCCTGCAGAGATAGTGTTAGGGTAGGTTAGGAAGCCTGGGTTGAGACATTTGCAGAAACATGTTTGAACCTGTCCTGGACAGGCTGCTGGAATGGAATTTCTCCTAAGTTGTGCAGCCCCTGCTCTACTTGTCTAGGTCGTCTAGTCTGCCTGATTGCGGATGGCCATTTTGTGTACTTTTCATCTACCAGAGAGTCTTGATTGTGCTGCACTTGTGCAACAGCTCTATTGTGTGTGGCGGACAAAAGCTGAAATCTCGCAGCCATCCACATAACAGCTCCTGAGAACGGAGTCCGTCTCATCTTCAAAAGCATAGTCTGAAGATATACAATGTTTGCTCATTATGGGCCATTCAATAGATAAATCACACGTAATAGCATGGGAGAGATAAACTGGTCTTTGTCTACCCTGCCCAACACTTGACATACAGTGTACCTAATCAGTGTCTGTGAATTTGTTGTTTCGTTTTTAGGATGCTGGTAAAAAAGGTTTGATGGACAAGATACATATGGTGCAGGAAGTGGTCTTGGCTGTTCAGAACGTTTTGGACGAACTCGCCAGCATGGGAGAACGAATCAAGAAGTAGGAATGGCCCTACAGCACTAAATTTATCTCATCTCAAATCATTTGAAATGCAAAGTTTTTGTTGATTTTAACATTTGTCTGTGTCATTTCTGTTTCTTTTTATAGTATATTCAACTGGTCTGTCCCATTCTTATCGTGCCTGGCCTGTTTGGTACTGTTTGTGGCAACAGTACTACTGTATTTGATTCCACTGAGATACATTGTACTGATATGGGGTAAGATATAATCCATCACATAAATTAACTATACAGCAAATTTGTTATGTGAATATCAAAAGCTAACAGATTTTACAGTTTGTTTCTTTATGTGCCCCTTATCTTTTAATGATCGAAATACTAACAAACGGCAAAAAAATTATTCCCAGACCATTGTTGCAAACTCTAGTATTCCTAACTGTAACCGCACTATTTAATGGAAAAAGTAATTTAAGAACTCTGTCATTCTTACACCTCTGCAAATGCACACAGATCAGACAGAGAGCTGCAGAGGTTTGCTCTGCTCAGTGTGGGCTGGTGTAGCAGAGCCCAGCAGAGGCAAGGCCTAAGGTTTATGTGAAAACAAAGCAGAGGTAGGGTAGAAAGCTGTATATAATACATGATGTCCTTGGGCAGTCTGTAGGCTCCTGGTCTAGCCTCTCATTATCTGCTGTAGTCATACAGAATAGAGAGTCATCTCAGTGGTCAGGGAGATAGGCTGCCCTTAACAGGCTCTCCTCCTCCAGCTGTAAGCCCACAACCAGTGTACTTCCACACTGCCTTCAACACAATCAATACCAAAAAACCATGATATCAAACAAAAACACACTGTCTGAGACACTCTTCTGCCTCCCCAGTTAACCCCCATCTCTGTGGTTGCAAGGCAAGCCTTTCAAGTTGCTTGCACATATTTAAGTCCTTAGGTTCTTTGTCTGCATGTTCAGGGTACATGCAGTACCAAACTGTGAACATAATGGTCCCATTACAAGACCCCTGAGATGATGGTAGCTGCCATGTGCAGAGTAAATATAGAATTGCTAGAATTGATCAAGTTGAAGAAAACAAAAGTAGGAAAAAGTTGTCACAAATTGGAAGCTGATGCACAAATTGAAATAGTATGGAGCAAATATCGAAGTCAACATAAAAATAAACAGCGCTTTTCTATTGTTTTCTCTGTCATATTGGTTTGGTGTGAATTCAGTTTGGCTAAAACTGATGAAGTGAAGTTGTATTATACCTGCAGTTTCTGACACTGGTGGGAACTCAATACTGTAGATAGATAGTGTTACACAACTCATATTATTATTTTTGTGTAAAAATATGCTGGTTGGTATGACACCTTTATTTATTAATGTGTTCTTGTTTTCACAGGCGTTAACAAATTTACCAAGAAGCTGCGCAACCCATATACTATTGACAATAATGAAATACTGGATTTCCTCAAGAGGGTGCCTTCTGATGTTCAAAAGGTAAGGGTCCAATTTTACATACAGATAGGGAGGGAATTCCCAGAAGATGTCTGCATTATTTGCTGTACCAGAATTCCCAAGTGTTGCGGAAATATATCCTCTGGCTTTGTTTGATTATTAATGGACTCTCGCCTTTAAAGCAGCCCTGGCCCAATTATTCCTCTGTGCAGCTCCATGTAGTCGCTGTGTGCCTTAGTAAGGAGATTCTCAGATCTGTCCTCAACCATATTGCTGCAGTATTGTCTGTTCTTATCAATTTAAACTGTCTGATTGAAGCACTGTGACATTAAAGTTGGTGATTGGCCAAGGGCCGGCAGAGGGTATGTGACGTCTCTGGGTGTTGTGTCAGCACAGAAACTCTGATGTGGCCTCAGTCACTTCAGGGTGGTAAAGTCAATTAATGTAGTAGTGAGCCCCAGTCGGCTTGCTGGGTGCCAAATGTGATTACATATTAGCCATGGTTGAGATGTCATTTGCATTTACATCACAGAGCTGAGGAGAGCTGTCAGGGTGTTGTAAGGGGTGCTGGGTTCTCTAACTGAGAATTTTGCTCAGCCAGGAAATGAAGTGCCACACAGTGCCTTCATCTCCCAGGTAACTCGGCAGACAGAATTCAGCGAAAAATCCTGACAGTCTGGATCTGGAAAGGCACTCTCACCCCAGACTGTTTTCTCTGTTGCACCCTTGATGTCCTTCTGCAGCAAGCCATTGCTGACTTCTCTGTGATGTTGGAGGGAGCCTGTGTTGTTTGAGATTTGGCTGACTGAGTTGGCAAAACAAGGTGGTGAATACATTTTGATTCAGAATCCTTTGTATGTCTTCTTCCCACTGGAATACACTGTTTGAGCTTTGAAAATGACTCACTTTTAAATTTCAGGAAAACAATAGTTTTAGCCTGATTTAAAAGAGAAACATCTTGAAAATAGCTCCAATCATAAAAAACAAAACACCCTTAAGATTCATCCTAAGTGTCTTTCATTGTACTGTGAAAAATAACCTTAACTTCATATACACAGGAGACCCAAAACAACAGACCACACATATTTTGTTTTTGTTGACTTAGAACTTCAGTCCTTAGATAGGTGTGGACATAAAAACACCACAAAGGCTGAAAATTGACTCCTGTCTTTCTTGCAAATGTGACTTGGCAATTAGTGCCTTTGCACATCTACAAAGTCTGCCTCAAACGGGGACTTCTGACAACACTGTGTCTGTCCTGAAATAAGAAGCATCTGTCAGTTCTGAGGACAGTTTCATGTTCTGATGCAGGAGGCAGTCACTTTGTTCCCACATTCCATCTCCCATTCTAATAATGGAGACCAGCTAATTAGCATAGAGTTCTTACCTTTATTCAACAGATTCACCGCATTGTTTGAGCTCAGCAAGAAGGCTTCAAAAGAAAGTTTTTAAATTCTAGCCCTTCTCCTTCTCAGTTTACCCTATGATCAGTGTTCTTTAGATTACAGTGGTAATTTCAGAAAAAAATGGACAATTGATTTTCATTTCTTGAATGTTAAAGATAACCTGGTTTTGTGATGTAAATTTCTGTTGTAAATTGACTGAACCGTGTAAAAAAATTCTGAACAGTAAAATCAGTCAACCTTGCTAAATCAGTCTTAAGCCTAACTTTACCGGCACAAATACATAACATTTTAAATTTACATATTATATGTTATGTCTCATTTTTTCCTCTAGAAATTACAGTCAATTCAAGGGTTGATGAACCTGTGAAGGAAGTTATCTCCAAACAATACACACTTTATACAACTCCAGCTTTGACAAAGTTTTCTTTAGGGGACATAACTTACAATGAGTGATTATGCAGTTTGCAACTCTCACTGGCCTGGCAGGTCATCTCAACAGTTGATGTCTGTTTCTAATATTGTGATTGTGGTGCAGAATGAGGGGGGCGTACACTGGTACGGAACCCTTGACTCTTCAAATCCTTCCTCTCTGTGATTAATCCCCTCTGCTCCTGTGTTTAAAAAATGATTCATTACAGGCAAGCCCGCCTCGCTTTCCTCTGCACCAGCTCTCCTCAGGGGAGCCATTACCGTGCGCTCCACTGAGCTCGGATTACCTGCCTCTGACCAAACTCCTGTTTGTTTTTACAGGTGCAGTACAGTGCGCTCAGAGCGCCCACCAGCCAGATCCAGCCACGGAGGAAAAAGTAAGCTCAACGGACACGGTGGATGAAAGGCTGGTCTCCTTTTGAATATGGTACGACGCAGTCCACCTGACAATAATGCTCCAGTGCCAGCAGAGCCAGTGACCCTGTGCACCCCACCATACCACCCTATCTCTACCCCCTGCTGCTTAGGGGCAGCCAGTCGCTCTCGAGCTTGTGTGTTTGCCACCCCCCCTGACAGGGGCTGTGAACTGCACCAGCTAGGAGGGCAGCACATGGTGCTGTCAATCACAAGCCTGGAGGTAAAGAAAAGAGAGCACTGTAAGGCTCAGCCTTCATCTTTGGATAGAATTTAGAAAAGGAATGAAAATCAGGCGGTTCGGCTTACCCTAGACCTTGGCTATTTTGCTTTTTTAATGTTGGTGAAACTGAGAAATTTTGCTTTAAGCTTACGTTAACTCAAGCTTTAAAGGAACCAAATCTTGTCAATGCTTTTCTTTATGCTTCTGTTAATATTATTAGAAGTCAAAACATCATACGTATATGTATTGCAATGGAACTGTATATTTATTTTCTGGAACAAATTAGTGTATCAATCAATTAATACATTAATATAAATATTATATAATTTATTGCATAGTTTCTTCTTTGTTTGATAAGGATTTACAGTTCCAGGTATTTTAATGGATTCCATGTATAACTTCTGGCTGAATTCATTTTTATGTAAAAGTTTCTTTATTATGTTGTGTTATATTGATCATTTTCAGAGCATTGTTTTTAGTCAGTATCATGTCAGCATCATCAGGTGAAGAATTTGCAAGAATCCTGAATAAAGACTCTTGATCAGTTAAAGCTCTTGTTTTTGCCTATGTTTTTTCAAAACTGCACTCTAGTGAGGATGGATTATACCACTTCTTAACTTGAATACACAGTAAACACATCTGATTACACAACACACCAATTGGAACAGAGCTCACACACCGGCCACCGCTGCGCCTTGGTTACTGAGCTCACATCAAAGCTGTGAGCCTCCAGTGTGCTTCCTAATGCATTGCTTTGTTGCCTTCTCACAATAACAGGGTCGAGATGAGAGAGAAAAAGCTCATCTCAGTGAGAGTACTCTCTTCATCCTCAGCACTTAGTGCTTTACATTTCCACTAAAATCACCTAGCCTCTCTAATGGTTACACACTCATATTCTGGTTTTTCTATGTTTATCTGCAATAGTTTTTTTTAAGTAAGGGGTTATAACAATTTTGCTCTGCATATTAACATATCAAAAAGTTATCAGTTAATATGACCTTTTGCCACGTTTAGTTTTGTAAAATAGTTGAACCAATTTCAGATTTTGTACCAACTAAAAAAATGTGAAAAAATTAGATTTTTATTTCAAAGAGATACATTTACTTGTGAAATATATTTTCTGCTTTTACCAGTGTCTTTCTGATAGCAGACAAATGGAAAACACTCCTTATAAAATATACATAGTTAGAGCTGAAGTTTAGCTGAACTGAGGCTTGAAACCCAGCTAGGGGAGTTTGTTCTAAGTGATTGGGGGACTGAGCATCGCGGCCTGTTGCCCCCCTCCTCAACAGTAGCACACTGGTGAAAGAGCATCCATCTGTGCTTTGTGAAGAGTTTGATTGGCTCAGGGGGACCTGGTGGAGCCCCGGGCTATCTCTTTTGACAGGCTGATAGAGACATCACTGGGCTCTCCCAGGAGCTGCCACCAGGGGTCCATTTCAAAGTGAGAGGGTGTGGAGGTGACCCTGAGCTTCTGACGAGCTAAATCCCACACACTGGCTGAAACCCTCCTACATTCTTGGCTCCATCGGGGCTGGGTGGGGGGCTGGTTTTGGCTGTGCTGGGAGGAGGGCTGGTGCAGGGGACAAGCAGATCACTGGCAAGACCTGAAGAAGTGTCCCCCAACGGTGAAACCAATTAAGCAAAACTCCCAAGGTACTATTGAGCAATATTCTACCAAAAAACCAAATTGCCTATTTACTGTATTTCTGATAAAACATAATGATACTGATACTTAATGGTCACTGAACGATCAATTTTAGTAAAATTCACAATAAATCGCTATTTTTAAGTTGAAATAACATTGTGTCATCTGAAGTCACATTACTGTCGAAAATGCTGCCAGTAGCATTACAAAGGTCATCTGGGAATACGGCTGTCTGCCTCTAAGCTGTCAAACCTTGGGAATGTGGCACTAAGGTGGTGGTCCTCGATGTGTCCTGTATCATTTATAGTCAATGGATCATACAGGAAAGTCTGACAGGGTTACAACAATTGTTGATTCCACTCTTCATGCATCAGTGCACACTCATGCCTACCCACTCACACAAACACACAAGCCCCTTTTCAAAGTGGTGTAATCATATTTAAGGAATTATTTATCAGTGTATTTTCTCTTGGGAAAACCATGAATCTCTGCAGAAGAAGTCACTGCGCAATATGGTCCCTGAATACGGTTTGGAAAATCCCTGGATGTTTTACAAGCTTGCTAATGAACATTTGAGCCACACAGCAGTTAACATTGTCTGATCACATTTTTTCTCCAGTAGTTGTTGTGGTTGTGCATGGTGTGGCAGTGATGTCTTCATCAGCCTGTCAAAAAGGAAGTGCCTGCAGCTGTGGCGGATCCCCCCAGAGCCTGTCACACTCCTTGTTTCCATGGCAGTCCTTCAGGCAGCACCACAGGCAGGCTGTGTGCAAGGACCCATACAACCTGTTTTTTCTGCAGCCGCTCCTCTGATGTTCAGCCCCGGAGCGGGCGTCAAACTACCAAGTGCATAGAGAGAGAACACTGCACCCTTTCTCTTTGTCACACTTCTGTGCTGCTTTACAAGGAGATGCATAGCATAAAAACCCTCATTTGAATAAGGCACTATTCTCAGCACCTCCTTAGTAATTGTTACATGTGCAATGCCGTTAAGGTTGTCTGACCTCCTCTCTGACAGACAAAATGTGCACAGTAGGACAAAGTAACAAAAGCACGACTTATAGTTGACTTACATGTGTTAAAGCTCTTATGCATGTGTTATTTGGTCTGCTTGTACCACCTGAGAAGCAGGTCATAGAGATCAGTGGCTGGGCTCCAAGTCCCAACTGGCCTAAATTAAAGGTGCAGAGGTTATGGTTTGCCTCCAGACAGAACTCTGACACCAATAAAGAGCAGGATTTGCCAGGCATCAACTCAGGGGAAACATAATCCAAAAGAGATTAGTCTATGTTCGCCACAGTTACTCATTCTGTGGAGTATATTTGCACATTATACCTAACTGTATGCACGGGGAACTGTCAACTGCTTTTTCTCTTTGTTTTACATTATGACTCTACCAACGGCTCATTGCTTTAGTCTCTTTGTATGATAGAAGATACAAATCATAGTAGCCAGGTTTGATGTTGTCTTTGGGAATAGGGGTGGTGGGAATATCACCGGGATAACAACAAAGAAATGAATGGTCGCTAACAGGCGCTGTTTTCAGTAGCTCAGGTTTACTAATAATTCATTTCATGGCCCACACTATACACTGGTGTTAAGACATGGCAAAAGCCATAATTCTTCATAGCATCAAGAACAGAAGATGGCCTTTAAGAGCTGAAATTAAATCATTGGCCTTTAAAAGCATCTCTCTGAGGGGCAAGCTGCATTAATAAATTCAACTGATTCTGCTTTAATATTATTCAGAGTGCATTAAAATGAAGACAACAGCTGGGATCATGCCCAGTCTCGGGAGTATTGCTCAGGCCAGCAAGTGCTGGTGAGATGCAAAGCATGTCTGAGCGCAACCCTGCGTTGTGGACGGGGGGACTCAAGGTCTCGGTGTTACAGGTGCAGGCCTGACAGTTGCTGTTCCAGGATCAGAGGTTGTTGGGTACTGACACTGGCTACAGGACAGCTATTGCCTGCCTCAAAAAACAATGTCACATGGGAACAGACACCCGGCCACCCAGCCAATCAACCAGCAACTGCCAGAATCATGACAGTACTGCTTATGAGAACCGCAAGAACCTTCAAACTATTAAATGCATTTTTTTTAACTCATTGTATGAAGTAGCAAGGATTAATTTGTTGTGGTGAAATATACATAAACTGGGAGAAGAAAAAAATGTGCTGTGGTCTTGGAAAAAAAGAGTTAAAATAAAGTGTTAAGCTTTCTAACATTTAGTGTTACATCAGTGCTCTATAGTTAGCGCAAGCACATGCGTCAGGAAACAATACAAAGAATAATTGAACTGCATATTTCATTCTAATTAACAGTGATATAACGCAATGTGACTCTCAGCCTCCTGAGGAAAGAGCACCATATTTTGTTTGATGAATCTGCTAAAGCCAAAGCTAGTCTCGCCACTAACCTCCAGGGAATCAGGTATCATTAGAGATATGAACAGATCTGCTTTTTGTCTCAGTGAAAGAAGGGAAAACACATTTCCTCAGTGCTGGCACATGGGTGAATGTGAAAGTGTTCAATATTAATAGCCTTTCATCAAGGACACAATTAGGACACCTCTATTTGACACATTCTATAGGTTCTGAATGAATATGGATATATGGTCCCAAGGAAGGAGCCACTGGCTGAATAACAAAGTGAAATCTCCAGCAAACCCAGCAGAATGAAGAATGCACAACGTGACAATCGGGAGATGATATATTTTGATCCACTGTGAATTTAAAAGAAGCAAGACACTCTAAGTGTATTATTGTTAGCCTGATTTATAATTCACGGCCCAGGGCAAGTTGTATATTTATCCAAATTAGCATACATGCAGCTATACAAACCCACAAATGCAGCACACATATTAAGGAGGCTTTACTTTAATCTTATACACTTGAAGTATAAGTCCTCATATTTGGAAAGAGCACAAACAGTGCCGTCATTTTTGTGTCCCTTGTAAAAGATTTTGGAGAAACGATTAGACTGTGACACCGGTCGTGGATCAGTCAGAGGTTTACACAGAGGACGTCGGATAAGTGTGTGTGGTTTTCTGTATGTAATTTTCTTCACCAGGGGTTTGTGGTACTGACTTTGAAGCCAAGGTGTGAAGAGGTCTGTGGTGTGTAGGAGCAGAAGTGAGGAGACTAATCACATGTGTATCGCCCCTGAGCTCTGCCTCCTCCAAGCTCTGCCACATTGTGACACCGGAGAGTCATGTAGCACATGAGCGCAGTTAGGCCCATTAACCAGAGCAGCTAATTATCAGCTCCTACAAGGTCTTGCAGCTCTCAGGCAATGCATGCTCTCATTTCAGATTAAAAACATAAATGCATGCAGAAAAAAGGATCAATTACAGCGAGGCAGAAAAGATAACAGCCCCGTACCAGAGTAATTAGGCTGGGTGTTTCATCGAAACCGCTTGCTCTGTGATGAAGGTTTAAAGAGTCCAGTGGCAGAAACACCACAACTGTGTTTGTTTTATTTATGATGCTGCAGTGTCACCCACCGGGGCCCAATTAGCCTGCGACTGATGCTGTGGAAAGCATCTCTCTACTCTTCTTTGACAGGAAATGAAAGCTCCACTTGCTTATGTCCTTCTAGTGACCTGTGGGCTTCAACCTGTTAAGGGCAATCTGGCCAACAGCGATGGCTCGGACATGCCACTACAACCTTCTTCCGTACCTCTTCCAAGCCATTTGCATATATATTTCATCATTTAACTGTGTTGAAAGAGAAAAACACATGCATAATGACCTGTTTTGAAAGCATTTATGCTACAGGATATTTCTATGCCTCCTCTTCAAATCAAATAGCAATGCACTGTATTGCAGCATTCCCAGCAATGTACCATGTATGCCCATATGACAGAGCATTGCTATACACAATGGGCCTGATTGCAATGTTGGCATGAGCTCCTACACCACCTTGAAACCGTTTGTCAGTGTAATTTTCTTAATTAACTTCGATATGCTCTGATTAAAATAGTATTTACCAATTTACATCATACTAGGCGGCATGGGGTTTAAATTGACTTTCATGTATATAACACATACAAGCAAGACAAATAAAGCAGTAAATGATCTATTCAAGCTTTGATATGGTGTCTTAAATAGTGTTCGATTTTAAATGGACGTGTTCATTTTAGCAAGGCGTCCTAATAACAATAACACAGGTTCTCTAAACTGCTGTTATAGTAGTCCTTCACACCTTCCTCTTTTCTCTGATAGAACTAAACAGTGCTTCATGTAATCCTTGAATTACTACACACACGCACAGACACACACACACACACACACAGACATAGTTTATTAGTTTCAATAGGCAAATGAAAAAGAATGTCCATGGTCCTTTAAGCAAGCAGCAAGAGACCAATTAGCAAGTATCTCTATTCAATTTCTCCATATCTCTACTTAGTGAGTGTGAGGGAGAGAGAGGTCTGGGGGGAGGAGTTTGAGCGGCACAGACAGGAAGAGAGAAAACAAAGCCATCATCTCCCAGTGCTTGCCCTCCTCTCCCCTCTTCTCTACAGCTCCAATTACTGGCTTCTCTCCCTGCCATCAGTATGCAGCGGGGCCACTCCTCTCCTCCACTCGCCCCAGGCCATTGAATACGTTACCTCCGCTGTGGGGCTCAGGGCTCAGGGGCACTGCGCCCCCTAACCCCCTGGATAATTTGGGATTCCTGCTCCTGCCTCGGAGAGATGAAAACAAATAAAACATCCAGATAAATAAAGAAATAAGGTTGCCTCACAAATATCCAGAGATCTACTGATTTATTGATTTGTTCATTCTTCTACTTATTATTTGTAAGTCATTACTGATCCGCAGCCACCCACACCTCCATCCGAAACATAGTCCGGGGGAAGGAGGGTGTAGTTCATTTGGACAAAAGTTTGCTTGGCTGAAATATTTGAAAATAGTAAAAACAAGGTATTTTTTATCATCAGCAAGACAATTTTTCAGATTATCTAAGGTAAAAGTTGAATGCGTGACAAAAAGTCTGCTAGGTACGATAATTATTTTACTTCTTTTACACCCCAACATTTGTAGAGCACACTTGAGGTGAGTCTGTAAAGCTATTCCAACTAGAATGCCTTTGGCTTAGATTTCTTCTCCATCTCCTTGTCTTTTTGCAAGGTTTAAGGTTTTAAAATGGCTCACAGGCACAGACTACGCTTCTTATTAAAGCATTCAGGTATCTAGTAGAAAGGTGGTTTAAAATCCCTTTAGAAGTACAAACAAAAATATTTTAAGGCACACTTGTCAAACTGTGTCATAATGTAGCCTCCTACATGACTCCTTGTATTCTAAAATGGAGATGAATATACTGGTAATGTAAGCGATCATTAGGTGGAAAGAATAGCAAAGGAGCGTTCCATTGTGGATCTGAAATTGTGAAAGAGTCTCTGTCTGTCCTGAGCTTTGGATGCTGACAAACTCCTACACTGTAGTTGTCATGTGCTGGTGTGTGTTCACAGCTGCTCTTCCCTCTCGCCTGCAAGCAGATGCATGCTTTGCTGTTTTGGGTATAGAGCCTCATGACTGCCTGAATTGTTCTGGAGACAGACATAACAATAGTGGTGAAATGGAAAGAAATGGGGTGGAAATGGTGGCGTGAAAAAGAGATCTTCCACTTCATTGTACAGCTCGAGGAGGAAACCAAAAAAGTGAGCCGTCTGAGTTGGGCAGCACCCAAATATTTGCAGCTGCGTCGTAGTGACATTAATGCCTGTTTAATATACCCCTGTTTCTCCAAAAATAGTTGGTGTAAATGATCACTAGATTACTTAATGTAGCGCTGAATCAATTCTCAAACATGTCTCTCCTTGCTGTGAGGAGCGGGCAGGGTGGAGGAGCCAACTGTGACACTGAATATGATAGAGCCATAGGGGAAATTGTGAGACTATTAAGAAGACAGCGTAGTCACTTATGGCTTCTTACAGGACTTGTCAGTGAGTATTTCTCCATTTTAGTAGTTGGCAGCAACTAGTCGGACAATGTTAAATCTGCTGGCCACATGATTTTATTTTGCGATATTATCAAATAATGCGTTCACAAATTCAACCATGATGTAATGTTAGATGAGGTAATCCACTTACAATGATTAAGAGGCCCAGTTTCAACTTCAAGGCTTTTGTGACTATAATGAAGGACTGTTCCATAATGGTACATATGCAGAAAATTCTACATTTGAAACAAACCACATACAAGGAGGACTTTGACATGCTCACAAAGTATCATCTGCTTAAATGCCTTATGACAATGTAAGATTAATGACAGTCCATTCAATGCTAAGCAGCAGAGGGAGAAGAGGCACCTGCTCCTCAAAGGCCAGCTCTAATCATTCTCATCTGGACTCCCTGCTGACATACTAACCTGCTGTTCCTAAGGAATGGAGATCTGCCTCCCAGATCCTCAAACACTTTTCTCGGCCTGCTGTATTACCTTCCTAATTCAGCCCAGATGTGACGTCCCCAGTCTGCCATCCTGTTTTTTTTCCCCCCTGCTCTGCTTCATATCATTCCCACCTGCTAGCTGACCTCAGGTCTCAAGGCCCAGACTCTCATTTGGTTTGCCTCACTCAAAGTAATGTCCTGTTCTTTGAATCGCAGCTATCTTTTTGCCTCAATCTGGAAGGTCTGCAGAGAAGTCTGTGTACTACAGAGCAGCATTGGAATCTTCCTGCTGTCACATACTCCTTTGGCTTTTGTTGTCTCAATAAGAACCCCCTAGTTCATTACAGGAATGGTCACAGTGTACAGTATATCTGCACTGCTGCACACCCCAGTATGTATGACCCCATGCAAGTACCAAACACAGTAACAACTTCTTATCTAATGAATATAATCAGAAACTTTTTGGATTTCTCTGTGTTTGTGCAATCTGCTAATGAATTTGCACAATTTATTAAATGAAGCAATGTTTGCCCTTAAACTTCTTATTCACTGCTGGATGATGAACACAACTGGTTAGCGCTGACCGCCTCAAAGATCTCTACTTTAATTGGATTGCTTGGCTTCCCCAAGCTGATGGACATGCTTGTCTCCCAGGACCACTGAGCGTCTGTCTCCACTGGATGGGCCCCGGTAAATAATCTCTCTCCCCTAAACGCTTACCGTTAATTGTGTTTTTTTTTTTCCTTCTTGTTGAGGTGTGGTGGTAGTGGGGGATTGAGGGAGGGGGATAATTAAGACAATGCCTTTGCGCTTCACTTTGGAGCGTGGGTTCCCACTAGGGCTGAAGCAGGTGCCTCTTACTGCAAGAGACTTACTGACAAGGCCTGCCAATCAAGCCTGTAGAGCTCTCCATTGCTTGAGCTTTTAGGTGCTCTATTCCCTCCAGCCCGTTTATTCCAAACAGTTTTAAAATACGGGGGATTAGGCAGGTAGCAAACAGGCCCAGTCTGTCAGAGGGAATCAGTGTCCCCCAGCTTACGTGTGCATCGTCTGTCTCAACCCATCTACAGCTGTACTTTTGCTAAAAGGTTTTATCTTACAATTGATTAGAGAGCTTATAATTTGGCAACGATTTACTAACAACAACATAAAAACAGTGCAAGGGAATCTTTGTTCCTTAATAGAAGCTACAGGGAATATTGATGCCAGAAAGCAGTGCCATATCCTTCAGTTTTTCATATGCTTTTCCCACTATTATATTAAGCCTTAAATGCACTCTTTGCTGATCAGTTCATAGCCATTGGAAAATACAGTTTTGTACTTTTCTAAATTTCAACTGAGCATCTGCTTGTAGAGCAACTCCACAAAGTGTCTTTGTGGAACACAGGCTTATTTTTGTTTTTCTTTTCCGTGACCTGGAGGGCATTGTCAAATTAGGCAGACCTATGTAAACAAAGCCCACAGAATAATAACATAATCAAGGAAAAGCACAATAGTACTGGGAAAAATGTTATATCTCTTTAAACTTGCTTCTCATCTATTAGACAGGCTGGAGAGAGGTGCCAGCAACTATTCACAGTGGAGCAGAAAAGCAGGTCATGGAGTCATGGCCACTAAGAGCTGCTGTGCTATAGAGCGCCACTGACAGGTTTGTGCAAGGCCAGGGTCTCATCTGGCATCAACACCAAATTTTAGGGACTGAATATGGTTTTCTGTTGACATAGAAAAGAGATCCTTGCACAAATATAGAAAAATATCCATATCGCCCTGAAATATTTGCAGTGAGTCAAGTAAATGTTTCTGGAAGAAAAATATGAGAATAAACTTCAATTCCCAAGTTAACATAAAAGCGTTGTTACATTTGTTTGATTCACATGTATTTTTTTTTTCTTTTCAAAAAATGGACAGCCATGAGTTTTGTACTAAATGTAATATGGGAGTTAAGTGAATAGGAGAATGGGTCTAAATTCCCCAGTAACTCAGCCACTCGTCACACACAGCCAGGAAATGGACAGCCACTTTGGGGAAATTCAATTCAGTAGTCGTCCACTGTGAAAAAGATTGAATCATGTAGACATTTGAGGTGATTTAATGGTGTTAACATACACACAGTGGAGCTCCATGACTTAGGCTGCACAGGCTTTGGATTATTGAGTTCAGCGTAAAATCAGTCACTTCTCCAGAGTCCATTTGACTGAAAGAAATGGATGGACATTAGCAGGAATTCTGAAAGTGATCTATTTTTTTTTTTGGATAATCCAGTGATGGACTTTGCCTCGAGCACTATTTTAATAGTCATATGAAATTCACTGAGTTCGAAAACTTTATCTTTCATCAAATGCACTGAAGCAAAATCATAACTGATACAATTTTTGAAGCTATTGTAAAAGTTGTGTTGTTTGAGTAAAAATCTTGAGCAGAGACAGTCGTCAACACAGGCGAGGGGGCTACACTGGCGAGCTTGACGCTGCTTTTGTCTGCTCTCGATGTGAAGGGCCAGAAGTTACTGGGCACGGGTGAGTCTATTGCCAGTGAGTATCAGAACATTGTTTTTATTTGAAATGCTGGCAAATTGCAAGCTTTGTTACTGTTCATTTGTTTAATCAAAACTCGGAGCATGCAGGTCCCCCAGCCAGAGCTTAACAGCACTACACGATGCAAAAAAATGGCCACAATACATAAAAAATATAAATCATGACTCTCAACCTACTGCAGCCACACTAGTGTAATATAAAGGTTATTATAAAAGATATTATTTTTTATGCTTTGCTCCACAGTGCACAGCAACACGGGCAAAAAACAGACAATGATGTCACCCAGGACTCTGACATTCTTTATGGACATAATGCATTTTCTGCTTTCTCCTGCCAGCCTTTCTCCATTTACTGTTGTTATGCATCTTTACCAGAAAAATTATGGCCAGAGGTTCCTTGGCTTTAAGTGTAGATGATAAATTTTGCTGTGATCAGGGCAGCATTTCCTTTGCCACTCTACTAATATTTGAACAATCATTGTTCAAAACTGCTGCATGGAAATATTTAGCCGTGCAGATTAGATGTTTTAAAGATAAGGTTGGTTGTTTTGTGGCCTGTAGGAGTTGTTAAATAAGGGACTATTTATTTGAAATCTTTAAACAGAACCTACAACAGCAAAATCATACATTACAGAACGTACCACACAATCCAGTTCCTTTCTTCTTTTTCGTTCTTTATGTGACTGTTTTTGTAGGTAAATACCTAATGGCAGACTGGTAATGCACTAAATCTGTAGCCACGACATTTCCACTTTTGTTTATGTCTGCTTGTGGAATTATTCTAATGCACTCTAAAAGCATTTAATGTAACTGCCTCTATATGAGAAAGTGTAAGCAATTTCAGACTCAGCATCATTAGGCTACATAAAAGCAATTTCTGTAGATTTATTTGTCATCAGTTTTGAAGGAAGTTACCCTGCAAACAAAATATTCATTTTGTTTTGTTTTCGGTAGTGTTAAAGGAAATTGATTCAGTACAAGAAAAATTCAAGTTTCTGTTACATTCACATGAAACTTACAAGTGAATGTAAACTAGAGTGAACTGTGTGAGCAACAGCATGACTCCATTGCACTTAATATACTATAAACACATAATGGCATTTAAACTCCCACAGATTTTTTCCAAAGGACAAGCTGGTGCAGTGTGCAAGTGGCCAACAGGCTTGACCTTGAGTTTCACTTCATGCACTTGTAATAAATAAATATTATTAAAAGTGAAATGAACTCATTCTCTTGTGTCTGGTTGTTATTGTCAATTAAGTTCTCCTAGTGTTGAGCAGTCACAGTTTCATCCTCTTCACCAGCAGAGATACGAACACTGTCTGTTTCTTAAGACTTCCTCATCAGCTGGAGAGAGCGTGGGAGTGCTGGTATCTGGAAACAAGCTTTAGCTGACTTTTTTCAGACTACAACAACATCCTCCTCCCTATGCTCCACGCACATGTCCTCTCACTCCATGCATTATAACCCTGATGAGCTGACCACATCCTTGGAACACTTCACAAGATAAATAATTGAACTCTCAATAGCCCTTGATGGACAAAAATTGCTCCTCCAGCTGCCACTTCTTCTTTTGCTTTGTTCTCAAGAGCAACAACAACAAATGGGCCTTTGCAGAATCCCACACTAAAAAAACACATTTCACAATGATAACACATAAGAGCTGGGGTTGCATTACTCTCCTGCTCAGATGATTTGTGCCATTAGAGGTAGCCTATGTGTTGTACAAATAGTAATAAAGAAGCCTTCAAAAGAGATATGTGATCTTAAAAGAGTGTTTTATCCCAGCAGATGACTCATGTCACTATTATCAGTTATCTGTTACCAGCTAACTTGTCTTTTCAGCAATCAAGAGAGAAAACAGACAAAGGTTTCAGAGGGAAGGATGTGCACTTTGAACAATAGGTGGCAGTGTGCTACCACACAAGGCAGCTGCATTATCTGCAAATTGTCTGAATCCAGTCTTGGCAGAGGAAAGCTTGAGGCTGTTCTGTGGATTTAATTAGACAGAAACAGATACTCACATGTTCATTTCTCAGCTGCCTCCCATCCATTTCTTTACAGTCTGTTGGGGAAAAACGCTTTATGGTCCAATTGTAACTTTAACTGTGAGCACAGAAAGAACCACACATTCATAGTGAAAAGCCAAGTGTTAAGACCTTGTTTCACACCTCCTAGAGGCAACCATTACAGCAGGTAGAGCTGTCAGAATCACAGGCCAACTGTTAAAATACACAAAAGAGAGGGCAAAGACTTTTTTACACTGACAAAGAAAGTATTTTTAAAACGTCTTGAGGTATCCTCTTGCCTGAAGGCCACACCCAGGGAACTCATATAGATACCAGACATAAATAAATCCTTATCTAGAATGGTCCTAAAAAGCTGTAGTTTTAGAATAGAAATAAACTTGTCAGATTTTTATGAAAGATGCCCCTTTTTTATTCAATTGTTTGTCACTCTGTTTCTTATCAATCTAAGTGCGGTGAGTTGTTAAAAAGTTCTGGTACTGTATAAGGCTAACCTGCATGACAAATGATAGCGGTGGAACAAAGCATGAAAAAAACAGGGGAGATAATTGAATCAAAGGGAAAATGTGACAGTGTTAGTGACAGTAGGGGACAAGGAGCTCAAAGAACAATATTAAGACCAATGGTGGCTGTGAAAGTAACTTGGCCTACCGCTAACCTTCACATCCATATTAAAAGCAAGGTGTCACTGCATGCAAATTAGAAGTAGCCGAGTAAAGCACTGTTAATGAACCCAGCCATTGAACTCCATACAGCAGCCTTGTCGTTAGGATAGGTGCACCATAAATAGTCCATTTGGACGAGAGCCAGAGGGATAAGCTAAGGCAGAGTTACTAGCAGTGGGATAGGTCCTTTATTGTGTTATGACAGACAGAGGGGACGATCAGACAGGATAGAGATATGGGCTTTCCTTTCCAGATTAATTAAAGAAAGGATCAATTAACAGTGATGAAAACCATGGCGACACACTGACTAGCTGATAGGCCAATCAAGCCTTGAAATGCAGAGTAGTTGGCATGTTTTATCTCTCCAAACTTAATTGCAATTTTTCCAGAGGGAATGACGTGATCAAAATGGCGGGGTGAAATTAGCTCCACGTGAATAAAGTATTTATTTGATGCATTTGTTCTGTGATTCCTGGACATTCTGTATTGTACTGCACTGTTCACCAGTAGATTTTTTTTTCCATGTATGCACAAGTTCCTAATTTTAGAGCTTATTCTTTCCATGCTCACCTTTATCATGGTAATTGTGAGCTCGGTCCCACTCTTCAGCATTAGCTTTTGCTGAGTAGCAAAATGCCTAGGCTGAGGACAATTTGTCCCACACTGCCCAATCATGCCAGATACCATGTGGTTATACAATATGGAGCATTCAAGAATTCATTTGCATATTAGGACATGAATTTCATACACCTCACCACTGCTGCTTTATGGCAGATTCGAGGCAATAATGACCTTACAGCAGACGGAAAGAACAAAGATTTGATGGCTCACTCACGGGAATAAAGTTAATACATTAACACACAAGAAAAATAGGCATAAAGTAATATGACGAGGGAGCTCACAAATGACCATGAGTACTGAAGCAATGACCTTTACCTGCATAAAACAGAGGATCTGAGGTGTTTGGAGACTTTTCATCCCAGTTGTCACAGTCTAAGATTCAAAATGAGGGCAACAGTTGGACTGCGACAGAACAAAATCCTGCTGAAGTAGCAATAAACACATTTACACATCACAGCAAAGCTCCTGTATGTCGTTATACATTGTAAGAGAATGTAACAGAGTCAAGTTGCAGTGGTGGTCTTTGGAATGTTAGCATTTGCTTGTTTTTAATAATTTATCCAGTTATTATAACAATATTAGCAAAGATTAAATACACACACATTGCTCATTACCTTGGGAACACAGACCACCAAAAGCTCATTTCCTGTTGAGGAAGACTGTCTAACCCCGATTGACCCTCAGATATTCCCATTACCATGGGCCAATGTTTAAGGGAAAGCTTATTGAGCTACCTCAGCTGGAACACCCACCACTGATTTATGAGCTAGAGAATATGCTGCCTTTAATGATTATCTGTTTATTTTTTCCTATACAAATCATATCAGAAATAAAGAAACAGGAAGTATTATTCAAATGTGCAGAAAAGGGGGGAAAAGAAAATCAAAGGAATAATAGTGAATCTTGTGTTTGTTAAAAAAAATAATAAACCATTAAAAATAAATAGTGAGACTATTTAATATTTAAAATGTTCATGTTTACAGTTTTTAGTTTGAAGAATATTCATTATTTGGTTGAAATTCTTATCTTTTAAAATGTAGTTACATGGCTACAGATGTCAGCATGCTTGTCTTTCTGATTGATCTAATCCCTGACAGGTTTTAGACAGCATCCCTGGGGAATAAATTTAGTCCACCTACGTTCCCCACCTTTCATTATAAGAGCAAGGTCTGGACACCATATACTGTAACCTCGCTGCTTTTTCTTGCAGTGTATGACCATTATGCACAACAAGAATCCAGAGATCTATGCATGCCAGTAATGCTTAAGTGAGTCTGTCATGGTAATTATGGTGGATAGTTGAGGACTATCAGGTCCTTAGCTCACTCACTGCAAGTCTGATCTATCCTGAACATAAAGAGTCTCCTGTGAACATGGTGAAATTGAAAAGATGCACTTATCTATCTAATGGCAATAGCCGAGTCAAATCACATGCATTTTATGGTAAGAAATAACTGTATTTGAGACATAGAATCAGTGTGTGCCCTGTGGCCATATTCAGCTGCTGCATTTGATTATCCATCAGGATGTGTCAGAATGTGAGTGAATGCTATTGTAACCAGCTGAGTGAT
Source organism: Pseudamia nigra (assembly GCA_029823295.1). Taxonomy (NCBI): domain Eukaryota; kingdom Metazoa; phylum Chordata; class Actinopteri; order Kurtiformes; family Apogonidae; genus Pseudamia; species Pseudamia nigra. The sequence continues at coordinate 12,273 of JAQQAE010000006.1, read as the reverse complement.
TAAGGCAAATGCAATGTTACAGAATTGTCACTCATTTCTTAATTTGCCTACTGACAGACTATGACAGAGAGAGTGAAAGCAGCAGCCACCATCTCCTGCTGCCCATATGAGGCAGGTATGTCTGTTTTGTTCTTATCTCTGCATCTGTTGACAGTTGCTGGAGCTCTTTAAGTATGCACTGAAACAACTTACTACAGTTTGAAAAGGACTGACAGAATTTTTATTCAGATTTTTTTAAAACTCTCCCTCCATCCATACCATAGCTATATTTAGTTAAAAATACAGAATGTGTTTTGCAGCTTAAATAGATGCTTTTGTAACACATTATCTCAAGTGTATAAGTTACTAAAATGAGACAGAAGGATTGTATGAAACAAGAGTAAGCCACTAAATGTAATGTGTTTGTGCATGGACATCATTGGTGATGCAGAGCCATTTTACAGTCCTTTATCTGAAAATGGCAACATAATGTAATAACATTTGGGATGCAACTGTTTTGATTGGGATGGGATAGTCTGCTGAGCAGCAGTTACATGCTGAAAACACAATATTAGTGTCCATCATTTGAGGTAACTAACAGGGTTTCAGTTTCAGGGTTTTGGGGAAATCAAATTAGTCTGCCAGACATCCAATTTGTGTTTTGGTGTAGTCAAATGTAGCGGCTGCATAATATGCTGGAGGCCACAAGATGAGAAGAAAGTGTCTCATGTGTGTTACGTAACACAAAATGTGCTGCTCTTGATTGGAAATGGAAGCTTTCATTTTAGGTTGCAAAGAAATGGCTGATGCTAGATGTACTGAAGACCTTGTAATCAAAAGGTTCACAAGGAGCAAGCCGCTTAGCATATTTGATGTATATAATACATTTCCATTAAAAAGGCTCATTAAAATAATTGTTGGTCAATAAATTAGCAAGAGTAGAAGCTAGCCGTGAACACTTGCATGGGATGTCAAGCTCCTGTGGTGAGCACATAGTTCTTCCACAGCTAAATCATATCAGATGGACTATTGACAGCATCCTGTCAATAGCTGAGCCCTTGGAGGGTTAGCTATTTGCACATTGACTGATTGACTGTTTCTTAATAGACACATAATTGGTGACAAAGACCTTCCAATGAAGTGTCATTTGCCAGAGCATTTGTGATAATTCACAGCCTGTCCCATTTTCTGTTGGACACAGTCCCAAAGTAGGGGCTGTGATGAGAAACATGAACAACTAGACAAGAGAAAATGTACAGTATTTGTAGCGTGGTAAAACAGCTCAGCAGTAATCACAATGAATAGAGGACAAACAAAGCAGAAGGCTTGAATGGAATCTATAGATGGAAACATGGAGGATGTAATACGGAGCACCTCAAACTATGACCTGATGTAACATTATTCATAGGTAGTAATATCACCAGCTATTTCCTTTCATTCCAGACTCTAGACAATGTTGATAGATAGTAATTTTCACATGGCACTTTTGTTTGCCTTATTTATCAGCTGTCCTCTCTGACATAACCATCATTGCTTTCATCAAGGACACACACTATTTACAGCCAGCTGTTGTGATTGCAATGTTGCACAGAAATGTTTAAGAAAATGAAGAAAAAAAGGCACCCTCACCACTCCCCATTCCTGCAGCATTTCATGAAGCCACTGCTTTTCAAACCAGCTGCTTGGAGGATTTTTAACATCTATTAATGCAGAATTACTCCAATTACAAGCCTTCTTTGCACCAAGGCCCCCTTCCACTGCCTGCGTTAGATAGTGCACACCTCTGGGAGCCAATCACAGCTTTCACAGCCACTGGCAGCAGATGTAAGCAATTTACTTCTGATTTCTTCATATTCAGTGTGAGACGAGCTCCTGGTGACCCGTGACCCTGGAGCCTGCAGGATTCTAACCCTATCAAATTAAAGCTCTCTGCTCACTTATTCCCTAGCGCTCCTCTGGTGCTAAGCAGCCATCTCGCTGCATAGCAACGCCGGTCGGGCGTGCTCACTCATACGCCCTGCCTCATCAGCTGCTATTAGGGAAAATATACAGTGCTCTAATTGGATGAGATTCAGCTAAGGAAGTGCAGTTAAAGGTCATTTTCCACCGTGTGCCTCCTGCTCTTCAGAATAATTTCTGTGTCCTCCATCTTTGGGAGCTGTTAAACAATAGGGCCAAAGTTACAATCCTTTCTCCCTTCTCCTGACTGAGTGCCACAGGCTGTGATGAGCAGCAAGTCTTACGAATCATGTAAACAACATGGCCAGGCCTTGACTGATGTGCTCTCTGTCAACTGCACATCTCCTCTACTGCCTTCCTTCAGAGCGCTTTGGTACCTATGTCATAACCTTGTCGTTAGCCAATTTTATAAATTTGCACAAGGTTAGAAAAGTCCACCTCCTATTGTAATTAGTAGGTATTTTGCTTTATTTTCTCTTCATTCTGCCAGTTAAATGTTAAATTGACCTGAGTTTTCTCTCATAACAGCTATAAGAACAGTAAAGCAGATGGACAAATATTTATGGCATGTATTCTCAAAGCTAACATGATGTTTTCAGATATTAGAGTTTCTGTGAGTAACTACTATGCCAAGCAACGACTTCATACCTTGTCCAAAATACTCCAAAATTCAGAAAACACTGATCTAAAAAATTCTAAACCTCTTCTATGTGTTAAAAACAGAGTAGTTTAAACTGTGAGATACCTGTTCTGTAATGTTGCTACAATTATGTACAGGAAAATGTGAAGTGGTTAAAGATGATTAAATACAGTATCTTAAGTTACTGCTGTTCTTAATGTAATACAGTGTTTATTTTATCCATCTTCCTTCAACTTCAGGCTAAAAATGACTTAATCTATTCAATGTATATAATTAGAAACAAAACAAGATACATACTAAAATACATACACACACTGTATATTGTGCTACTGTTGTGCTGATCTCCTACTGAGTAAAAGAATGTGTTAATGTTATTTTCCATCCTCATTGCTCTGTGATATGCCCTGCAATAAAGCCTGTTTAGCTCCTCCAGAGTAAACGCTGCAGTTTGTGTGGACTCACAGTAGTAGGGGATTTTAGAGGCTCCCTGTCTGCCAATTTTACAGCTGGAAGGGCAAAGGCCTTTTGAGCTCCACTGGAAAACTGAGAGACATTCACCGAATGAGAGGGCTGGACCCCGAATCCCACAGCTTCTCCCACCTTTTGTCCTGCCTGAAAGGCCTCACTGCCTGAAACGCATCACTTGATGTGTTTGCTGTTGGGAAACCTGATTAAAGGCGAGACGTACACATACACAGCCTAAGCCTATCAATGACTCCCACAACCCCCCAAGATACTGTATTTGTCCTTGCAGCTTGGGTGCTCAGAGTGAATGCTGCCGCCCATTGATCTTTGTCTGATAAAGCCGCTGGCGTGGTGTGCATGGTGCCTTATGGGTTTCATTCCACTCAGGCGAGTCCATTTCAGTGAGCTGTGGTTGAGCTAATGTGGGACACGCTGCGCCAGTCACGGCCTTTGGGATTTGGCCTAAGTGCTGTGCGTTGTGATGCTTTGCTCTGAAATTCTCAAGCACAGACAGCCTTGAAAGTCTTTTACACTTCTTTAACAATTCCTCTGAGGCTCTATCAAACATCTGGATGAGTGTAAACAAAACAGAGGCCAATATAAGTACAAATGGAGAATATGCATTTTAGCAACTTTTTAAAAACTTCTGTATTATTATTCTACATTACTGACCTCACAACACACTGAATTTTGTAAGAAAATCTTCAGATCCACAAAATACTTGTGTCTCTTTAAAAGAATTCCTCCTGATTGCTGAGCAAACACTCCTGTCGAAGACGTCTGACAGATGCTCTTTGAGTTCTATTGGCTTAGATCCTGCTGCCTGTCACCTTTCACATCTCAATGGGCCCAGAGGTGACCTCTCTGTTGCCTTGGAGCTCCATACGTTATTGGCCCTAACACAATCAAATGCACGTTCAGCATTTGGAGGTCGAAGCAGTGGCTGCCACTAAGGTGCCCTCATCCACAGAAAGGGCCAACTACTGTGACCTCTAGCACCTGAACCATGACCCTCATTTACAAGCAGGTCACCTCTGCAACAACTGCATTTACACAGGGTCGACTAAGATCTGTGTACGTCAAGCAGCTCTAAAAAGCAGACAGATCCTAGTCATGTAGTGTTTCTTAGGGGTTCAAACATGAGTGTACATCAGCAGCATAACAAAAATAAACACTACAAGTTGTGTGAAAAATATGCATAGTGACATGAATCACACCTAGGTTTCAGGCAAACTAGCTGCACAGGTTGTGAAGGGAGTATTAATTCTCAGCATTGTAATAGCACTGAGCCTCACATTTTTATAAATTAGAGAGTTTTCAAAGCTTTACATTTCTGTTTACACCAAGACTAAAGCTACAATAACATAGTTTATTAAGCACACGTTCAATCTTGACTTCTTTTTTTAGTACTGCTAATGCTGCCACTTGAATTCTAATCACAGACCACACAGTTTGAACAATTTTTTTTTTGAAGCACTAAGAAAATGTGAATGTATTTTGTTGGTGCTTCATACGCTAGTTACATGAGCTAACTATATTTCAGCCATGAGCCAAAACCCTTTTTCTTGACATTAAAGTCTGAAACGTGATGGCACAGAGATAGTCATTGTTGCTTAGTGGTCTGTCCTGACATACAGCTGTGCTGAAACAGTACCCTTATTGCTGAGACATCTCAATAAAAGTAAAAAAGGGGTCCTTTTGCGGTGACCTTCTGGCAGCTCTAAGTGGCATAAATAGGAATGACATAATGCACCGTTTTATGGTTAATCAAATTCCCACAGAGCAGAGAATCAGAAGTAGAGCTTTACAGTTGACAGATGTGGGTTGTATAATGTTCATTTGCCTCACACTGAGTGAATACTGACGTGATTTACATTTGTATTTGACTTGCATTAATAAAACATTATTAACAAGAGACTGATGTATTGCAAAGGTAAAATTTATAGTATGTAGAGCTTATTTTCTTGTTTTGGTTATTCAATCTGAATAAAGAGTGGTATGTTGTACTTAATACTCCACATGTAGAAAGATTCACCTGTCATCTGCTACACTCTCATAACACATTTACAGAGAGTGAGTTAGAGAGACAGACAAAAGGGAGTGGGAGAAAAGAGGAGGATATGGACAGAGAAAGAAAGGAAATAAATTGAGAGAGAGGGAGAGAGAGGGAGGTCACAGCGACCGTGTGATGGTCGCTGACACAGGAGTTCAGCCTGCGGTCAAGGGAAGCAGTTGAAGATGAAGCAGACACACAGGCAAGGCTCTGTGTGCAGGTGCCCCCTCACTGCCCTGCTCGCTTTCATCCCCCATCCACTCCCACATTGCCCCGCCAGCCCCGCCTGCTATCCACCAATCAGGGCACAGGGGGGCGGCGGCACAGTGGGGACACATCAAAGCGTTCTCTCGGTGAGAGGCTCAGGGCTGATGCTGGCACAACACAGAGGAGCACAGAAGAAAGCAGGGACGGCCAGTTAGAAAAAAGGAGTCCAAATGGAATGGAAAAAAGGAGTCCAACCAGAACAAAACATTTCATTCTCTTCACAAACCAGCATTATGCCAGCCGTGCATCCAAAAATCCAGACACATTTTTCTCACTGCCTTGAGCCAATGGCCCCCTTGAGTATGTGAACAAGGGGGATAATTTAATTAAGAAAATCCAATCTTCCAGTTTGAGGGAACAAAGTTAGATTTGAATGAGTGCAATATGTTCCCTCCTTTCTTTTTTCAAATTAAAATTTCATAGCTGAAATCAAAGCGATGCTGAGGTGCCCCCATCTCTATTGAGTGTATGCTTTCAGAACAGATGCGATGATGAGAAAAACGTCAAATTTTTCAGTGTTCAAATTTAATTAAAATATTTATAACATTTTGCTGCTATAAAAAAGATTATATTAGATGAGGATGATGCCAAACAATGTTTTTTCATTACTAGACAGGGGAAGTGCAACACTTCACCTTAAACATTTGAAACAAAAGCAGATTGTCATTGAATATGAATTAACTAACCCATGTCCAGTCTTGACATTAGATTGTAAAATTTCAAGATGCTGAAACTCACAGTAAGACACAGTGTCTGCTCTCTGATGTATGACCCTTCATGTATGCTCAAAATTTATAATGACTTGCTTTGTGAAAACCCTCAGTGACGAGAGCTTTCTAAATGAGAAGCACCCCTACAATAATGCTGAGCAGCCCATACAGAAGTACGAGTCTCATAATACGAGTGTGTCGAGTCCCTAAGTGAGTGTGATGCAAAATCCAGCAAGCTTTTGCATATGTTAAGAAGGATAATAGGCTCCTATGGGACAAGAGGCTAAGGCCCAAAGTGAGCATGACTATAAAAGTGCTGTGAAGGGGAAGAACACTACATGGAAAAGTGTAGAAAGAGCTTCGATGAACAAATACCACTTTGAATTTTGAACCTCATCAAGGAAACAAAGCTGCACTTGTATATGCAATAATAACAGTTTAAAGGTTTAGGATCACCTTCCCCAAGGCACTGTCAGTAATTTCAACAAAATGTCACTCAAAATACAGAAAGAGGCACAAAGAGAATAAAGCATGTGCTACCCCTGCTTAAAAGAATATCCTTTGATTTACTAAATGCTCTCTTTACTCATCTTTTCCCCAATGGAAGCAGAGCATGAAGCACAACATTAAGATCAATACTTAACAAAAACAACAGCAACAAAACAACACCCTTGTGACTTTGTTGGATCGAGCTGCAACAGAGTGCTACTGCTGTTACTATCCCCAAATCGCTCATGTTCTTAGGCTCGTCAATAAGACAAGCGGTGCTTCACATTCTAAATGTTTGAATTCAACCTCTCTGGTGAACTATGAGACAAAAAGAAATGCATAAAAAAATCAGGTCATTGGACACAATGCATCACCTTGAAGACTGCAGGCACAGGATGAAGACAATGCTTTCATCATCTTCTGCCCTGGGAAGAAACTATCATACTGTATTGACTGCTGCAACCCCTTGTTGATCATTACAGGAGTGAGGACATACAGGTGTGGAAACATGAAGTCTTATTGATGGAAATATCAAAGCCTCAGACAGGAGCTGTTGACCCTTTCATGATGTCAGCATTCAACACTTGCTGCTGGGCACTGTTTAAGTGATAATATAGACATGGCATCTCAGCATAATGAAAACTTATTGATGCCCTGCGCTGCTGTGATGATGAAATTGACTGAATGCACTGATCTATTATTTGTATTATTCAGGCTGTTTGACATGTGTCAATGTCCCTAAAAAAAGAGACGGTTTTATTTGGCTGGTGTCAATCACTTCAAAGCACATTATATACCGACTGAGGACAGCAGTAGTATACAAGCCTGAACAATGAAAAATGTGGCAGTTGTGACAAATCTCAGGATTTATCACTGAACAATAAAACAGAGCTGCTCAGCAGGAAATTGGACACACTGAACACATGTTCCGTGGTGTGTGCAATCTCATGTAAAGACCCAGCTGACATTCTGGCAGCATCTTCCTTTCTGTTTTCACTTGCAGTTCTCTGCTCCTGTGCCAGCTTATCCTGTGTGTGGTCTTTGCTGCGACTTGGCACTGTACCTCAGCAGCTCAGATTACCACATTCACGTTAGTTTCCCTGAATGACGCTTTTTTGGTTGGAGAGAGAGCAAACATGAGCAACATGGACGACATGGGCAAGGTCAAATCTAAAAGTGCCGATTTTAGTAAAGAGAGAGGTGTCACTGTGGTGCTGTGGCTACGTGGCTCGCCAGCATGTATTTGGGGTGACCTTCCCATTGTTCGTGAGCAGAGGCTGCTCTGCCCCTGGTCTGGGCTGGGGCTGTGCCCACGGCCAACCTCATCAGACACTCGGCTACTACCTATCCATCTTCCCTCATTGTGCACAGAGGTGACAGCTGGCATTCAGCTGTTTGTAAAAGGCCTTTAAAAAACATGCAGGGCCTCCATACTCGGCTACATTAAAGTAATTAGCTGCCAAGCTAGTAGAAAGCACCCCCCACCAAGTGCCAGCAAGACTACGGATTGAAGTCGGCATCCTGTTTGACACATCTGGGCAAGGGAGAGTAATGAAAACAGCTGCTTCTGCCCATATGGCATCCAAAGGCTGGCAGCGTGGCGGTGTGCTGTGCCAACCTTAGGCAAATTATCCATCATTAATCCCGGGATCTGACCAGCATACGAGTTGCTGCTAATCAAAACATCTGGGGATGGTGGCAAAAAGGGGGGAGGTCTCACTTAAAAGGGATGCATTTTATGACCAGAGTCAATGCAAGGCGACTGTTTTCAACAAAGATCCTATCTATCTATGTATCTACTGTATGTATCTTTGTATGTATGTATGTATGTATGTATCTATCTATCTATCTAAAGTCTAATAAAAAGTGCAGCTTCCAACTTTTGTGAATCACACCCAATATGACTTTTAAACGTTGTTGTTTTATGAAATCCTTGCGCTATAAACATTTATTCACAAAAATCGATTCCCAGCTATTCTTTGATTAGCTGCAAATTGCCCTCACATTTGTTTCTGCATTTGTCTATTGTGTGTCCTTTCCGTTCATAGGCTAGCCTGTTCAAAACCAGGCTTCAAATTCCCTCAGAAAGTCAGTGACATTAAAATGTCCTTTGATGTGCCTTCCCCAAGCAGGGAGCACTAACAGTTATAGTGATTCTGTCACTTAATGCTTTTCCGGGGATCAATAGCTCTTAAATGCTAAAGTGGGACAATTAAAAATAAATAGGAGGTTGCTCTAGTCTAAATCAGATTATACATTGCTGCCCCTAGCAGGTCCTCAAAAGCACAGTATGCCTCCTCAGTGAGTCATCTGCACAGCATCCTGGTTTGTGACTGATGCATATGTAAGTGAGGATGAATAGAAAGCACACAGTTCTTTTTTCCTTTTCTTAACTAGAGGCTCTTCCAGGCAGTCAATTCAATAACTCATGAGGAAAACAAGTGCTTTAAATTATTATGTGTTTAAAAGGGCAAATTACTTACGTAGTTTTTACTACATATAACACATACCTAACAAAGACTAATAAAATGCAATTACAATGAGCAACAATCTCCAATTGGCAAAATAATGACATGACTGAGATGTATATTGGCTTCGGAGGATCTATGAGCCTGAGCCGTGGCAGAGCCAGGTCGCGGGTTGGCTCCAGCTCCCCTGTGGCTGCTGCTGTAATGTCAACTCTGGCAGTAATACAGCTGTAACTGGAGGCAGGAGTGTGATGTGAACCTGACAGACATGACCAAACCCAACGCAATTAGCTAGCGACAGCAGGTGCTGCCTAACTCTGTTGCGTTAACACATCTCAGGTTTCCTTGTAATGGCCACAAAGTGATCCTAACTTTCAATTAACACATCCCCTGCCTCCACCACCCCAGCCAGCCACTCATTTCCACATCCCCACCATTAGCTGCGTGGGAAGCACTGCTTTGGCACAGGCGAGCTCTGTGCATGCTGACTGTGAGAGGCAACAGTTTTCACAAACAAAGACACTCATGCACTCACAGCTTCACTCGTTCTTTCTCCCTCGCTCAAAAATACACACAGTAGTCCATTCTTCAAAGTTTTATACAAATGCCATTCTTAAGAGTTTTACACCACAGATTTGTAGAAAAAGCCACTAAGGCTTTCAGGGGCTGAATATCTGTCTCTGTCCAGGACATAAGGAAAGTACTGATGCTACCACTCCAGACTAAATCAGGATAAATGGGTGGACTCTCTAGGAGAAGACAAGGAGGAGGCTGCACTGCTGAGTGCACAAACACACATAGTGTTGACACCTTCTCATGCTCAGGAAGAGGTTCATCTTCACTCAACAGTGCACCATCCATCACTTCATGTGACTCCACGACAAAGGCCTAAAACCTACACAGCTGTCTGGGATGCATCTCTGTGACACAGTGCCAAGGGAATTACATGGCACCAATGACTGGTCAGGTAAAGAGAGGGTTGCTGTCGAATAGTGGTCTTCTCTTTAACTTGCTCTCCACTCTCCATTAGAGCAGAATGAAGAACTGTTCAGCTTTGTCATTTGAGTCTATTGACCTTTAGTGATTCACTGGCAGGCTGTACCTGAAGCAACAGGCAAGAGGTGAAAGGTTTGGGTCTGACCTGTACACCAGCACACACACAGGCTTCTGAGCAACACAGCTCTATAAAGTGTCATTTACCTTGTCAGCCAGCATGCATATGGATGGACATGCATCCTCTGTAGGTTACACATACCCTGAGTGCAAGCAGAATAACCAATGACCACTTGGGAAGCAAGTTCACTTTTTATGATGGACATGTTCTGTCTATCATGTTAGTGGCATCTTTATACTTTATATTGCTTATGCTGAGGTTAAATGGGACGAATGATGACATTATGCATATGATGGTTAATGATGGTTAAATGGAATTTTGCCTTATGATGGGTCATGGTTAAATTGGTGTTAAATCATGTATCAATATGCACATATTCAACATACTAAGGTGACAGTCACATTCTACCAAATGCATAAAAGACACAGCATGTCTATTTAAACTCATGTGCAATAAAGAGACGATGTATGGTGCATAACACAGTATCTCAGCCTGGTCTCAGAGGTACAGTACATAGTAGCACTTGTCATGCTGCTACTATTGTAGTTTTGACCTTGTTTGAGGGGCAATGAGAGTCATCAGGAGCTCCTTTAACTTCACAGGGGAATGACAGGTCCCTGCAGAGTCTGTATAAACACGTGCTTTGGTAAAAGTTGTGTGTAATTTGCTCTTTGCCATCATAACTGTAGTTATTACTATTTTAAATGGATACATCTGTCTATGCAAAGTCTTTCATTACCTCCACTCATTACCAGCACATCACAGTGCTCCCCAAGGACACGCCTTTTACGTGTTCATCCGTTGAAATCCACTTTAATGTTCTGAATTTGACGCTTGTCTCAAAACAAATTTGTCTGAAGCAATTAAAAACTATCACCTCACAAACAGCATTCCCCCACCACTACTACCCCCCCAAATGGTATATTTTACATCAACTTTTCTCTTTCTCTGCAGAAAACATGTGCAGCGCTACATGTTTGACCTCACTTTTAACTGCATATCAGTCACGAATATATTACAATAAAGGCTTACTTTTCATTTCATATGGAAAATGTGTGCTATTCAAAGCCTTTTTGATTAGCATACATCCTTTATTTATTTTTTATGAAGTGACAACTTTAGAATGAAACCGTTAATGTAATATGAATAAACTTGCACCAAAATGGCTCAAGCTTGTGATCAGGAAACCTCATGAAACCTATTACTTCACAAACTACCAGCCAGTTATTTTACATGCAAGGCACTTTTCTCCATCTCTACTAAACCAATCAGTCTCGACATATAATAATGGAGCCTCTTATGCACCATTAAAATAACAGTGCTGGAACCAGACAGGCATCTATTGTTAAACAAATAATAGAAGGAGGGCTCTTTATTTAAGGAAAACCTTGCCAAAGGCCACCTGTTTTCAGCCACTGCAGGGGTTTGTGGAAGCATGAAATAATATGGAGACTGATATTTTAAATACCATACTTCAATAATTAAAGGGTTACTTTAAATTTGCTAGTTGTACTTATGCTATCCCCACGATAAATTTAAATTTAACAATGAAAATCATCAAATGTGGTCTTGCGGCATTTATTATTATTACTATTTACTAACATTTATGTCCAGAATTTTAACATGCTAAGGGAATTTGGTTTAACATTTAGTAGTGCTTTGACCATCAAAGAAGTGGATCACAAATATCTAATCATCAAATTACATGGTAGTGTGAGGGAGCTGCAGGCAGGCCATCCCTGAACAGGTGTATGATTCCCAACACACACACACACACACACACTCACACACACACACACAGACAACGTGCTTTCAATTATTTGGATTTTTCAAAATTTTATTGCTTATTTCATATTATGTGTTGAGCTACTGGAGATGGATCCTATTTAGTGGTTTGTTGTTTTGTTCCACTCTAACGCTTTCTCTCTCTCTGAGGTGATTTAAAGACCCACCGTTGTCATGGAGGCGCGCCCATGATTGTGGTGTGAATAAGTTCCAGGTGTGAACCATCAACTTCGTTTGGGGAAACACCAGTGGACTGAAGAGAGGGGGGATTTGAGGAAACAGTGAAATTATTTATTGTGGGTTTTTTTTTGGTGAAGTAGGTTATTGTATAAATGGTAGTACAA
>JAQQAE010000005.1:0-67892 GCA_029823295.1 Pseudamia nigra | reverse complement strand
TGACACCCTCCCTCCCTCCCTCCCTCTTAGACATCACATGACCGGTCCCTCCCCAGGTGTTTGGCCTGCGTTTGGCGGAGGTCATTGATTCGCCTGCACAGTAGGGCTCTTTGTGTGGCAGCTTGTGAGAAACTCCGTCCATCCTCTCCCCACAGGTGGAACTTTAACTTTCAGCCCAGTCCCCGCCCGCAACGGGTGCTGTCGCCACTCGGATTTTGCTAAGAGACGGCGCAAAGCAAATCCGGGCTGATCATCCGTCACTTTTCCTGCTGTTCTCGGGGGAAATGGTCCTGTTAAAGCTATAATGTGGAAAGCTATTATGTGACTAATAAGCAACTGCAGCCAAGCAGGCACCAAGACCATGCACATGACACCCTCGCTGCATATTTGAGCCACTAGGATACATTTCCACTTAGTCACTGATGGCTTGCCAATTTTTTTTTAAATTTCTCCTTGTGCTAGTATGTGAGGCTGTAGGTGGATGTTAGATGATGCTGCATATTTGAACACATTATAACCTTTTTGTGTGGGTGCGTCTGTTGGCGTGCCGTTGCTTCCTCAGATTCCTTTTTCTATGGTCTGTTTAAAGTACCAATACTTGCTACAAGTGAAGTGGGCCTGTAGCCTAAAAGGTTTTGGTCATTTATCAGATAGGAGCTGTTAGTAGTCCTTCAGTACTGAGCTACAGAACATAGTTAAACTCAGCTCTCATTATCAATTAGAGTCAATTGTCTACTCATTATTTTCAGTTTAAAAAGCAGTATCCATCTCTAACAGAACATCTCAGCAGTGCTCATCCTGTCTGTCTCTCTTTCAGTCACTGTCTTTACTCCCCCTTCCCCCAGTATTCTCTGACCCGTCAGTCAGCGCTACAGTCCCTGGCTGTGTGAGGCGGTGCGACCAGAATGAGAAACACAGGCGACACAGAGAAACCCTTCTCTCAGCCTCGCCTCGAGACTTGCTGTCGCTATGACGACAGAGGATTTTAGATGGGCCAAGATGCACGGGGTTACAGCGATGCTTTTCCGGAGTGTTTCTCTGTGACACAGGAGTCAAAACTGTCGAGGTGTGCGATGATAGTCATCTCACAGTTGGTTTAGTTAGTTACTTCTAAGGTACACTACAAGTTAAAGGTTTAGACACGCCTTCTCCTTCAGTTGTTGTTTTTTTTTTTTTAATTTTTAATATTGTCCATAGTAGCCACATTTAGCGTTGATTCCAGCTCTGCACACTCAGGGCATACTCTCAACAGATTCACAAGGTCACTGAGCAGAGGATAAGTTTATAAGAAGTACCAGCCTCTAAAACCCACCAATTAACAGCAACTCATATAGTGTTTTGATGGTTTTGGCGGCACATTCAAAGCTCCAGCAATTTTTCCAGATCGACTGACCTTCATTTCTTAAACTAATGATGGGACTGTTTCTTGTCTGAATGTGGATTTGTACAATACTCATAGTAGCACTAATTGGATTATTGGCTCTGTACCGACCCTTCCTCTGGTCAAGACAACTGATGGTCTGAAACACCATTAAAACACATTAAGAAAGGAATAAATGGCACAAATCAACTCACTTACGAATTGAAAACCATTTCTGAGTACCTCATGAATCATGATGAGAGAATGCCATGAGTGTGCAAATCTGTCATCAAAGTTACATATGTTTCTTTTGGACAATGTAAAATATAAAACATATTCTCTTTAATCTCTATATTCACTTTTTCATTTACTACATAATTTCATACATGTTCTTTTCCAGTCTTGATGACTTCAGTATTAATGTACGATTTTGAGAATAATAAAAATAAAGAAACACCACTAAAGAGGGTGTGTCCAAACTTCTGACTGGCTGTGTAGTATAGAATAGTGATTCTCAACTCGTGCATTGGGACTAAAAGTGGAACGCAAGCTCGTGCTAAGTGTGTTGTTTAAAAAAAAAACACAAAAAAAAACACTGGCACATATTTTGTTTGGGCTGTCATTTTATTTTGGTGCATCATCTGTTGCCATGGAAACAGTCACATTTGACTGCAAGATGACAGTTGTATTTTGTTAGCTTTCATTCATTTGTTTATTATTTTGTTAGTTTTTTCTAGTTATGCTTATTTTGTGGATTGTTCTGTTCCTTTACTCTTCAGGTTTGTTCATCCTGTTGCTTATTTTCTGTTTTTGTGTGTTGTATTTATTTATTTTCTGGAGTCATCTATTAACTTTTTTGTTCATTTTCTTTTCTGTTTTGATCCTTTTTTGGTAACCCTCCACCGTGTTTTAATGCTGGCAGCTCGCTCCGTTGTACTAAAATTACCCTTCCCTGAAAATAGCGTTCCGTACCGTGTAGCTATGGAACAGAAATTATGTGATTTCTAGTTGGCGTCTGGAATGAAGTTTTAATGTTTCTACTTTTTCCTTCATCGTTTTTAAAGAGCCTGTGTGTGTGTGTCTTTCTCTCTTCCATCTTTATGAGAAAAGGAAAAAAAGCTCGTATTTATATTTGTCAGTGTGTGAGCATGAGAAAGCTTGTCCACGGTGACCAATAAAACAACCTATTTACGACGCTGCCCTGTAGGTGCAAACTCACCCGCTTCCTTTAGTTGGAGGAGGGTTCTGTCATCAGTACTCCATTTCTCATAGTGGCATTTTGGGAGTTGGAGTGTGCTACCACGTACCCAGGTCCTATACTGTGAAAATCCAGCATTATTGGTTTTTGAAGTTCATATAAACTCTTTGATGTCAAATAAAATCTGTGAAAATCCCAAGTTGCTCAGTGACACCATTGCTATGAAATCACGACAAGATGGACAACAGGAAAAACGAGCTGTTTGCAAATTTTGTGATTTGGGACATCATGAGTCATAACCAATCATAAGCTGGGTTTCCATCCAAATGTATAGCATTTATTTATTGCCTTTTATTAGATATTTCACAGTGAAGAGTGGAGAAGAGTATGGGGAGTGACCTGCAGCAGAACCCAGGCCCCTGCGTTTGGGCTTTGGTCATGTGTGTGTGCTAGTCTGCAACATGAGCTACTGAGCCACCCCAAATGTTCAGAAATTTGATAAAAGCAAATGTGTGTATGGGCTCATTTCTATCAATGACTTTTTGTGAATTTTCAGAGGTGCTCAACCACAGCAGATAGTGGTGCTGGTGTTAAGCTTGGTACTGGCTCATTAAAAAAGCATGTCTGAATCTATCTGCCTGCTGTTGTTATGAACTCGAGGAAAATGGAAAACCTTGGAAGTTTTATCCTGCAGCTGTGTGCTCTTGAGCTTGTTACGGTAACATTGCTGTGTGCTTACAAAAATGAGCTCAAGGCTACTCGGAGGAGATGGAGGCATTGTATTGTTGCCTTAGTTTAGGTAATAACTCAGCTAAGTAGCTTGGCTGCCCCTGATGCAAGTCGACATCATTTCAGCATTTTTCTCATTTGTCATTCACTTCAAAAACTGTTGTGTATTTAGTTGTCTTGATGTGGTGGAGTTTTCCACCTCACAAAATTTAGATCTGAAACAACGTTTTTGAAATTTCATCGGTTTCCACCAAGAAATTAAATGTGCATTTTGAAAATGCACATTTAGCTGCAGTGATGGAAACACACCCTAGTCTCGATAAAATGCCTCTGTCCTGAGCCCATGAGCCTCTACAGTTGAACATTTTTAAAATTTTAAATTTGGAAACATCACAAGTTCTAACCAGTCATATTCAAGCTACAATTTTCTTCACTGCCAGGAGCAACTGCCAGTATTCAAGAAACTGTCAGTGAAAATCACATTATTCCATGTTTACAGTAGACTTCGGTCGTATTATGATCCCAGGTCACCTTGCGATTCACTTGTGCTTCAGTCACTCGTAGCACTGAGAATTGGACGGGTACCACATTTTGCAGTCAGTGTTTCTTGCAGAATTAAAAAAAAGGCACCTGAAAACCAAGGAAAAATTAAATCCGGACACAGTCTTCTGTCAACACTCTTGCATAACTTTTTAATATTCCTATATTAGCACTACTATACAGATATTTATTTAACTGTTACGATACAAGACCTTTTAATATTGCTTTTGTCTTTTACTTTGTATTTGCTCATTTAGTGGCTCATGGTAAATGTCTTTGACTTTAAGAGCTTCAACCTGCTGAAGTTCTCCACTGAACACTGTGCTGAATGTAATTTGCATGGTACTTGGTACTGATTTTAAAATATAGCCTGAAAATACATTTGTGCTACTAAATTAAATTTTCTCTTCACTGGTTAAAATCACTAAGCTCTTTTAATTATTATTCCCTCTCTTGCCCCCTCCTTCCTTATTTAATGTCTTTCCTGTGGCGCATCATAGTTAAAATTCAGTCTATGTCACGAGGAAACACTGTTACAAACCGGAAGGTGTGTTAGACATTCAGATTAATGATTCATAAGAGGTTTGTTGGAATGAACTGAGCAAAATCCCCCAGAGAGGATCTATCAAACATTAATAAGGTCGGCCCTGCCACAGAGGACGACATGACAGCTCTGACCAAAGGTCCTGAAAAGCCACACGGTCTTTATATTTGAGATCTGAGGAGGAGCCTTAAACCACTGTCGGCATCAATCAGTACCTCAGAACGAGAATTCCAAACACGAGTGAATCCCTCGGTTTCACTAAAGGAAGCAGTTTGTCCTGTTTCACCTTTGATTTTGTCGACCAGTGTACTTCTGTAGTTTATTCTGTAAATGGAAAAGTAGGAGAGGAGAAAGCATTCAATGGACAGGCACATGCTACCCATCAAAAGTTTGGACACACCTTCTCCTTCAGTGTTTTTTCTTTTATTTTAAAGATTTCCAACACTATTACCTTAATTCCAAAGCATCCAAAGTTGGAAAGAACATTTACAAAACTATGTAGTAAACATAAAAGTGCTAACGCAGAACATGTTTTATATTTTCGTTTGTCCAAAGTAGCAGCATTTTGCTTTGATGACAGCTTTGCACACTCATGGCTTTCCCTCAACAGGTTCATGAGGTAGTCACCTGGAACAGTGTACAAATCACAAGTGTGCCTTGTCAATAGTTGATTTGTGTCAGAGGAAGAGTAGGTAGGGAGTCAATAGTCCTATTTGTCTTACTACAACTACCGGTACTGTATAAATCTATGTTATGGCAAGAAACACTGTTAAGTAAATAGAAGAGATTGTACATTATTGCTTCAACAAATAAAGGTCAGTCAATCTGAAAAACCTCATTGTGTCACCGAGTGCAGCCAGTAAAACCATAAAATGTTATGACTAAAGTGTCCTGAGGACCATGTCGGAAAAGGAAGACCAAGAGCTACCTCCGCTGCAGAGAAAAAGTTTATCAGCGTTACCAACCTCAGAAACCAATTTACAGCAACTCTGACAGTGTTTAGTGGTTTTGGTGACTTCACTTGGAAACACATCAGATTGACGGACCTATCCTTTCTCTTTGCTTAAATGTTTCTAGCCATAATATGGATTTGTCCGGTTGCAGTAATAGGGCTATTGACCCACCTTTCCTCTGCACAAGTCAACTGAAAGTCGACAGCACAAGAAGGGAAATGGCACAAATTAAATCCTGATAAAGGACAGGAACCATTTGGATGACTAGCTGATGAATTTGAGAGAATGCCATGAGTGCTGCCGTCAAAGCTAAATGTGGCCACTTCAGAAAATATGAACTATTAAGCATGTTCTGTGGTGTTTTGTTAACTACATCATTCCACATGTATTCTGACAGTTTAGATGTCTTCAGTATTGATGTACAATGCTGAAAATAATACAAACTAATGCAAACTTACTGAAGGACAAGTCCAAATGTTAGACTCGTAGTGTAGACTTTTGATTTCTCTGTAGAAATTGGTGAACTGCTGATTATCACTGGAAACTAGAAAAAGTCAACTCACATGCCTAATAATTCAGAATGTCCATGCATCTATAAAACGAAGCTCAACTTTGTTGAATGTTGGAGTTGATGATGAGAGTTTAGCTTGTAATTATACAGTATTTTTATCGTTGCGTTTCTGTGTGTCCTGATTGCTGGCCTTCCCCTCTGCATCTTCCTCCTCTGCAGCCTCACATTCCTAATTGCCGTCCCGGCTGCCATTGTCTCTCTGCATCTGCCATTGTCTCTCTGCATCTGCCATTCCAGTGGTTTTCTCTCTATTTTCTCTTTTCCGACATAATCCGGCCCCTAGTATGTTTTCATAAGGAGGCTATATAGTTGTAATTGTAGTGCTCCCTTCCTGCTGTGTGGCTAGCTGAGGACCGCTTATGTACTCACAGAAGGGTCTGCAGGTTATCTTAGACTTTGCGTGGTTTGGGCTCAGTGTGGGCCGTGTCCTGCTTTGCCCTGCTCTGCACTTGGTCTTATTTTATTTTTGACTTTTCTTTATTTCTGTCTGGACTTTAAATGAAGGGGTTGCCTTTATAGACTAATATTGCACAGTTGTTCTTCATTCTTGATTTATTATTTCTTTGACTCAAGAACATAACGTTTTTCTCCCCTGGATCACTTTCCATTTTTTTATTTCACAATGTTACACATGTTGTGTTTGATATGCATGCAGAAAACAATAGAAGCACAAAGAAAGCCAACTGTCACCTGTTACCTCACATTACCTTCTCCACCTCTTAAAATATCCAAGTTTATACACTTACTCCAATGTGCCTGTTAATAATTAATTAGATCACTAGAGTTGGAATACAGAGAAAGAGGTGCCTCAGGAGGCCTCAGTGTTTTTGTGTGTGCACATGCACGCCTGTGTGTTCAGGAAGAGCGCGACTGACGGCGATGCATACCAGATGTTTTAGAAATGAGGTGGGTTTCACTGGAACATAACACATTCCCAGGGATGTTTGCAGAAAGAAATTCTTCCTCATCTGTCGAGCATGTTCTGCACCGCTCTCCCCCCTAGAGGATACACGTCCAGTTTAGTCGTCAGTTTTCAATAGTCCTTCTGACTTTTAATTAGGCTTTTGTCATCCTGTGTATCCCTTGTGTATCTGCAGAAATCACATGTGACAGATTTGGAGAGTTTGCGGTGAAAATAGTTCTGTGCAAAGTCATTCAGGATCATCTTTTTTGTGTGTGTCAGAGGATGTGACAGGGATTGATGATTAGGCTGTGGCTGCAGACCCAGTGGCTTAGGTCACAGCCTGCCACTTCGAGTGTCCGTTTGTCTGTGTTTGTGTGAAAGTCTGAACACTAATCAGAGTAACGGGACTAGCCAGGTCAGAATAAAGGCCCTGGAATTGGATCTCAGCCATGAAAGGTGCAAAGTGGGCTCATAATGCAGCAGTGATGTCTGTCCTGGGCAGTTGCGATCTTCAGGTCCACTGCTTGGTCTGGATAGAAAACTGAAGAAACTCAATGGTTTTAAACTATTTTTATGGTTAGAACTAGTGATCAACCGATATGGGTTTTTCACGACTGATACAGATTATTAGTAGTTAAGGAGCCCGATAACCGATACAGTGGAACCTCAGACAATGACAGCTTCTGACAACGACAAATTCGGGCACAGACAGAAAAAATTAGAAAAAAAAATTAGAAAAAAATTGAACCAAGAAGCGACGAATTATGCGGACAACGACGCCCGGGTCACGCCGGCGTCACTTCTGTGTCACTCAGAGCGTAGCCGCTAACCTTAGCTGCTAACTCTAGCCGCTAACGCTAGCCGCTAAACGTTAGCGGCTAACGCTAGCCGCTAGTGCTAGGGGAGCTAGCGGGTCACGTATGCATCACTTCCGGGTCTCAAAGAATGACCCGGAAGTCAGAGCGCTAGTGGCTAGCGCGAATTTCATTCATTCTGAAATGGAATGAATGAAATTTGTTCTAAAAATGATTTAGAATGTATTCTTACCTTGTCTTATGACTTCGTAGTGTGTCCGTGGACACTGCACACGTCCCCAACTGTAAACAACTCCAGGGACCGGAGCTGCTGGCTCTTAATACAGACAGAGGCTGCTAACGGCTGTTAGCTGTGTCAACACGGCCCGGCGTTAACACCGCGGATAAAGGCCGTGACGCCCGAACGGATTGTCGTCGTTATCCGAGGCACCACTGTATTTGGATCCGATATTCATTTGCAGTAAAAGTGTAAAAAACTGGTGTACAAATGTTGAATAATGCAAACAATTAACTTTGTTTAAATGCCTAAAGCATGTTTATTTAACCAAATAAATAGAAAATAAATAGCTCCAGAAATGCATGGATCCTAGACTCACAAGTTATTGTAGCAGTCGTGAGCTGTAGAGTTATTCATGTGACTTTCACACAAACGCACACTATTCTCCACGTTACATAAGTTCTCCTCATTGATAATACATAGTCTGCTGAGAGCAGGACCGGCGAGCTAATGTTATGCTAAAAACTAGTCCGCCTTCATCTCAGCGTACTTCCCTGCAACAAAACAAGACTGAATTGAATTTCTTACGCGCTCTCTCTCAATCACACACAAAGGCTTCTACAATCATGGACTGTTTCCACATCGATATTATCAGCAGCATTGTTTCAAGTAATTCACAGACATGTTGGGAGGTGCTGCTAGCTTAACAGAGCTGCTAATATTTACTCTGCTCGTACATTATTCTGCTGCACACTGTAATGTTAGAAGTAGTTGTGAGCTATTGAGCAGTGGGATGTTTATTACAATTTCAGGAGAGTTTTCTGCGTTTACCTTTCAACAAATGTGCTTGCTCTTTGGAAAGCGCAAACGTGTTTTGTCGTGTGGACAAACACATGACAAAACACATTTCCGCTTCAGTGTCTCTGCCACTTACACTTGTTTAACCAATCAGATGGCGGACCTCTAGTTAGAACATGTCAAACACTTTTCAAATCAAAATATTAAGAAAAATTATTGTGATGAAATCTGAGCTCAAGAGAATTATTATATAGGATTCAGTATCTGTCAGTGAGTCAGTCCATCACTCCCCATTAAGTTTCACTTTATTGTATGCTTTATAACATAAAACACATTAAAAGCAAGAAATGGTTATCGCAGGCAAGAAAGAAGAAAACTGCAGTTCACAACAGTAAAGACAACAAAATATGAAGTAAACAAAATCAAAGTTTTAAAAGTCATAAAGATGCCAAGTTGTTAAAGTAAGTTATAAGATGACTTCTAAAAATGTCTACTGATTCGGTCTAATTTCTAATGGCAGTGAGTTACACTATCAAATGTGTTTGATAACTTCAAATGCCTCATTTATCTGCCAATAACAATTTAGAAGCATAACATGGAGTTTTCCCATGAAGTGCCTTAAGAGTTAATAAGAGTTTTAAAATCAACACGGTTCCTGACAGGAAGCCAGTGAAGTACCATCAGGACTGCGGTGGTGTGCCCTTTTGTCAGAAAGTGATGAGCAGCATTTTGGACTGGCTGGAGCTGCACATGGAACTCTGGCTTGGACAGCTATACACTGAGTACAGCCAAGACAATGCAAAGACAAGAATTAACACTTAAGGGTCTCTAAGAGAAAATGTCTCTAATCTTACCGGTCTTATACAGATGTCGGAAACACACCTGAACAAGTTTACTAACAAGTGCAATAACTCGTTCTGGAAAAGGCAATACCACATTATCCAGGTGTAGTAACGTTTTTGCAATATATATATATATATTTTTTTTTTCAATCGATACCATTTTCATCACTCTTACCTATTTCAGTGATGGAGCCAATGATGCCTATTTCCAGTAACAGTGGTACCACAGGAATGGAGCTTTCCAGCTTCAGGGGAGCGGAATATATGCATTAACTGAGGAAATTCATTATCATTAACTTGTACTTCTTGAAAGCGTAAATCATCCTCTTTTCTTCTTTCTGTGGTTTAGTGCTTTGGATATTGTTGTTCGATGAAAATGGATTTGTCATACTCTCTTTCCTGTTCAGACACATAAAAAAGCCACATCAATAGCTCCCACAATTAGTGGTTATTTCTCAGGAAATGTTATCGCAGAAACAAGTTATACCCGTACTGTCTGTAAGTCCACGTGCCTGACTCACTGGCTGTGACTGAAACTCCAGTTGGTGACTGAGCTTCCTCATCCATCCACACATGTACACAGGAAGTTGAAGGTGGAGGAGGAGGAAGGCCTAAGTGGCTTCGCCTCATTACTGATCTATGTCTCTGCTGCAGGTTCTTGCCTAATCTGAATGCATAAAAACTAGTTTGCATGATACATTTGCTTATTCATTGTGAATAGATGTTTCTCTCGTCATTACTGACAACTGATGGTTCCTCTACTCAAGCAACTTTGTTGGAAGAGGATATGTTGTTGTCTGTTTGTATGTTAGGTATTGGCTCTGCTGAGTGCATGCTCTTGTTACCAGCGTCTTAGTTTGTCTTTGGCAGGATGACGACAAAACTCCTGACCTGATTTCTACCAAATTTGGTGGAAGGGTAGAGCTTGAGCCAAGGAAGAACCCATTAACTTTAGCTGTGGAAAACAGAGCATCCATGAATTTTTTATCACTCGCTGGAAGAGTGTTTTCCAACATTTTCAGTAACTTCGAAGCCAAGAATGTATGGATCTTGATGAAAAATGGGGGGCACAATAATTAGCACTTGTGCCTCGTGGCAAGTTCCCAGTTGGCAAAGCTCTGTTAATGGGGAGTGAATGAACAGGTTTGGCGTATCTGTGATATTTTACATGTATCGAGTAAGTCGAGTTTGACAGATTTTGTCCAGCTCTGTCAGAAGAGTGCACTATGAGCCTTGACAGAGGTCTGTGCTCTACTTATGCCATTCCAGTTCTTACTGGTTTTATTTTCACCCACACTGGTGGAATTGCAGGGCAGTGGGGACAGGGTGGGGGGCAGTGCTGGCTTTCTTGTCCATCTACCCATTGTCCATGCTCTAATTGGCAAACAAATGAAGTTAGGTTCCCCAAACCTGACATTCAGGGTGGCATTTGGATGAGCACCCAGGTCTATGTTTTGGAAAGAAAAGGTCAGAGGTCAGGTCATGTCAGGTTATAATAGTTCAAAATCAGTTTTGACACACAGCAACTTGATTGTTAGTGTTATGGCCACCAAAATTGAACTCAAGTAGGTTTGCAGTGCAACTGTACTTAAACTAGGGTTACAGTTATTTATTGTCAGTGGTGAGTAAACTGTTGATTATTTTTTTGATTGATTTTTGTCATAGTTTGTTCTACCAAACTGGAAAAGTCTAAGATAATGTCTTCAAATGTCACGAAATAAATGTCCAGAACATATTCATATTTAAAAAGACAATTTGGACTTTCACATTTAAATTGCTCAAACTGATGATCAACTGTGAAAACAGTTGCCCATTTAATAATCAGTAACTAATCGATTAATCCCTGCAGCTTTGTTTTGAACATAACATGCAATTGACAAGTGAAGTTTAGTATTGTAGCTGTTCTTGTGTGTTGCAGCTCTAGAGCATTTCAATTAAGGAGTCTATTTTTGAATCATGTTTTATCTTGAATTAATGTCAACGTAAGTAATTGTAAATTGCCTGTAATACTGCATCAAGATGTAAAATTTGGCCCGTCTCTCTATCAAAGTTGGTCCGTGTTTGACTCTAAAACCAGGAGGTTTATTGCTACCACATGTACAGTATTGACTCATTTCTATTATGTGCATCAGGAATGAAAGATGAGCAAATTAACTGAAACACTCTTACTTCTTTTCTCTTTCAGTCCTCTGTGCCAAAAACCTGGCGAAGAAGGACTTCTTCCGTAAGTATCTGCCACCCACAGCTGTTTATGGTAAACCTGCATTTGCTCTCCACACCATGTTTGTTTTCCCATTTTTAGTTTAGCGTTTTACTTCTTACTTTTTTGATGCGTGCAGTGTAAAGGCCTGTTTATGATGAGAAACATGCACCACTTTGGCGTGATACCAGCTGTTAGTGACTGTTAGCCTTTAACAATACAGCATTTGTTTAGGCATTTGAACTGATGTGGATGTTGGGCTACACAACTCTGTGGATTGTGTTGTCTGCCGCTTCAAATACAAACACGTGTAATTCTGGACACAAGGACAGTACTGTGGATAAGTGCTTGTCTTCTTCCCGATTTCTTACTTTTTTTTTAATATTTGTCGCACTTAAATGTTTCAGGTCATCAAACAAATTTAAATAACACATTTAAGAAAACGCAAGTAAACATAAAAACTGAGTTTTTATATGACTTTCTATTTTTAAGGGTAAAAAATCCAAATCTACATGGTCCTGTGTGGAATAAGTGCTTGCCCCCCCCTTATTAAAACATAAATTAACTGGTTTATCACATCTTTGGAAAGCTGAGTTCAGTTTCTGTAGCCACACCCAGCCTGATTACTGCCACACCTGTTCTCAATCAAGAAATCACTTAAATAGGGCCTGCCTAAGAAAGTGAAGGAGACCAAAACACCCTCAAAAGCTAGAAATTATGCTGCGATCCAAAGAAAAAAGGTGGTTCATGCTGCGTAACACTCCAGTGTTGGCTGAATTGTAACAATTCTGCAAAGATGAGTCGGACAAAATTCCTCCATAGTACTGTAAAAGACTTATTGCCAGTTATCACAAATGCTTGATTGCAGTTGTTGCAGCTAAGGGTGACCTAACCAGTTATTAGGTTTAGAAGGCACCTAACAAACATTTTCTTTAAAAACTGCATTTTATGTTTTCTTAAATGCATCATTTAAATTTGTTTAATGATCTGAAACATTAAGTGTGACAAATATACAAAAAAGTAAAAAATCATGTAGGGGGCAAACATTTACACAGCACTATAGATAAAACCATTGTTATCTAATTTGAGACCACTTTTCCCTTGCATTTGCCACTGAAGGCTTGATGAGTGGATCTCTGTGGTGTTGAGTGTTTTGGTGTGTTTTGGGTCAGGCTGTCATGGTGAGCGAGCACGTAAAGGTCCTTTGCTCACTCAGGTGGTTTCTGTGGTGCCCATTCCTGCCATTCCAGTGCTCAGGAGCTGAGCAAACATTCAGCTGGAGAGTGTGTGGAGAGATGCACTGAAACCACAGATAAAGAAAAGTCTGTGCCCCCCCCCCCCCCAAAAAAAAATTCTGAACAAAATTCACATGGTGCTTTTATGTGTTGTCATTGTACATACACTGATGTTTCCAGCTTTCAACTGCTTAGAAATTTCAGTATTTATGCATAAATGTCAACTAAAACATCATCATATTTTTGATGGGTTTTTCACATAAATGGCTTTCTTCATGGCCTCCTAGAAGATTTCAGTTAGTTTAAAGACAAGACTTGGTCTTGGTCATTCCAAAACAATATTTTTGTTCTCCTTTAATCATTCTGTGGTAGAACGGCTCGTGTCCTCGTAGTGGCTCTCTTCCAGCATGATCAGTGTTCTCATCAGGTTTAGTTGACGCACACGTTCTGACATTTTCCCTTAGAATTTTTGGGTATACATGGAGAAGTGTGTCTTTCTCCATTCTCAGCAATAAAATGTAGTGGTGGCAGTATCATGGTTTGAGTATCTTTTGCTGCTGCTGCATCGGGAGGTCTTGCCATTATTGATGGAACAACAAATTTGGAATTATACCAGTAATTTCTGAAGAATAATGTCAGGATATCTCTGTAAATTCTCGAGAGAACCCGATAAAATGCAGTAAGACAACAACCAAAAACAAACAAGTCATTCTATCATAGAATGGTTAAAGAAGAACAAAGTTAACATTTTACAATGGTCAAGGCCCAATTGGACATTTTGCAAAACTCGGTAGTGGCTGCTGAATAATATTAGGCCTCTCAACTGGACTTGTTGACTTGGAGGGAGCAAAAGAATTAAAAAAAAATTAAAGTCACACGTAGAATCACTTAGATTTTACATGATTAAATTTCAGTTACAGATTTGTCTATTTTTTATGTTTATTACTTTAACTTCAGTTCACTTCAGTCATTCTCTGTTTTCTAGTGTAGTCAAAAGTGGCAACATTTCAGAGATGTCAATTTTTTACAGGGGAGTGATGATCTTGGCCCACTAATCAGTTGTCATATTTTTTTCTGTTAAAAACTATCGCTATTATGTTGGTCTTTGCAAATCCACAGTCAGTCGATATGTGTTATCAATTAATACCTGGTAGAAATTTGTAAGTCCATCAAAAATGATCTGGGATTGCATCTGCTCTAGGGAGGTGTATTTTCAGTGACTTTTTTGGCTATTGTTTGATTAAAATATATGCAAATTATTTCAATATTTAGACAGCAGCTTTAAGAAAACCAAAATAAACAAAATGTACTCACTGATTAAGTAAATAGTGAACTCTAAAACTGTATGGAACATTTTTATTGTTTCCCATTACTTACGTGGTGACAGCCTGTTCTCATTTAATTTGTCCCATCGCTTTTCCTAATGCTCTGACACCCATTTAATACAATGTAACAGTGAATGGCATTGATGTTTGTTATGTTGGGCTTTGACTGATAGGTCTGATTGACAGTTCACACAGTGTTGTTTATTTTCTTAACAGCTTGACTGTAGTTGTGGTTGAGTTACTAAGTAACACTAACAAGATTGCCCAAAAATTTTGTTTGCAGTTTACCACTTTTCAGCATAAGTCGGCTAGTGTTTAGTATTAGCTCACCTTTAATTCTTCACACTCCACCAAAGATGGTCACTTTTGGCTTCAAAAAGCTGCAGTGGCTTCAAAAATGCTTCAAAACTGCAGTGCAAAGAGCAGTGGGTGATGTCATGGTAACTCTGTCCACTTCTTTTATGCAATTTATGGTGGATGTCTGCAGCCACCATCTGCTCATGAAGTTATTGTACTTCTTCAATGTCAGGACTTAAGTGACCATTTCTCAAATGCAGCATTAACAACAAAAACTTGCTATCGTAGCAATATTATTGCAACAAACAGCCCATAATGCAATGTTTTGGCCATTTTAGAATAAATCTTACTTCAGCAGAAATGTTTGAAGAATCCCTGAGCAGAAACGTACATGGCAGTATCGTGTTAGTTGTATCATATATACCAGTCCTCTGCCAAAGACCACTTGTCATTTCAGTGTTCTGGTCAATGCTGCTGTCGTAATTTTGTTCTGCTCTTTTCCCTGCAGGCCTCCCTGATCCCTTTGCAAAGGTAGTCGTAGACGGTTCAGGGCAATGCCACTCGACAGACACTGTGAGGAACACACTTGACCCCAAGTGGAATCAACACTATGACCTGTGAGTCCCTTTTTTGCATTACATTTCTCACACTACTCATTTTTGTTTGCAAAGACAAAACCACATCATTCCTTCTTGCTTTATTTGAACACCTCCTGCCTATCTAAAGGCAACTGGAGGCCCTGGCTGGGGTATTGCAACGAACCACCATTTTTATGTCTTTTCTTTAGTCAGTCTTGATAAGTGAGCACTCCGGGAAGTGTTGCTCAAACAGTGTCTGAACAGTAACAGATGTAAACAGCCCTTGCATCTGGCCCCTCACTTATCTAGTTATGCTGTAATGACATAACCCTTCACTGCCAGCCAGCACTCTAAAAACGTCTACTGGAGCTGTATTTAAGGGACAGAAAAGGAGGGCTGCCTGTCTCCAATAGTATTTTCTTCCATTGACCGAAACACGTGCATGTCTTGTTGTGGCCTGATTGCCTTTTCCAAAGATGGTTCCTTCTGTGAAAGTAACCTGGAAAAAATAGAGCCGGAGCGCGTGAGTGAAAATGTGAGAGTGAAAGTTTCCAGTATTCGCCCGGTGTTTATCCAACCGTCGTACGCAGCCAACAGCGAGAGGAAGCACGTGTCTCCGTTTGTTTGGTTACTCGGGATACGGGAGCCTCTCTTTACATGGCTGTTAAATTAGCTACTCGTATCACATTTGAAAAGAGGGAACAGTCAGGAGCACATCTGCAACATATGCGCACCTTCACTTGAATTGATGGAGAGGGGAGCACAGACTCAGGATTCAGTCGAGCTTCTCTGTGCTAATGTGTCCACAGAGGCTGCTGACTGGAAATAATGTATTTTTGTGCCAGTGATACATTAAACATCACTGTACCTCCTTTTACTGTCTGGCACTATTTATTCTCACAGCCAGCAGAAGGACTCTCAGGTGGTGTGTTACGGAGGAGAGAGGTTTTTAATTGACTCAGAGGCTAGCTAGCCGTCTGGCATGCTCAACACTTGTTAAAATTGGGCCTGCAACACCTGGTGCACTGAATACAGACTAGTGCATTTAAGCTGTTGGCAGTGGGTCTTTTTTCCATTTGTTGCTCATGAGTGTGTAGAAATCCTGTGTAAGTGTGCCTATATTATGTGTCTGCAGCCAGGCTTTCATTGGTCAGTCGCGGCTTGCACACTGGCCCGTGAACTGTGACCCTTGTGCATTGTTGCAGGATGTAGCCTGCATGCCAAGGATAGCAGACACAGTCTATCTGGCTGCCTTCCTCTAAATACTCCTTGTGCAGCCTGCAGCACGTTTGTAAAACAGACAGACGCTCAAAGCTACAGGATATGATGAGAAACATGAGTACAGCCACTCCTGTTGTCAGTATGTAGACAACAAGGACACAGGAATTATTTGTAATACAGTGTTATTTTTAGAAGACTTTCATCGTTAAAATGAGTCAAGTTCTGTAGCGTTGGTGTGCCATTGTGTTCAAACATTTGGTTCATGTGAAATCCTGCAGTTATGGCTTTAATAAAATACATCTGCATTGTTAAATGCTCAGTCTAGACTCAAGTGTTACACTCCCACTTGTCCACCCTGTTTCCTCCCAACATCTAAGCTCTTTAAACAACACCACCTTGATGGTTTTACGATATCTGTTTGTTGCTTGGCAAAAAACTAGTGGGATTAATTTAAACCATGATCTGCAGCTGCATAATAGGAAGATGGATGTTCACAAACCATCAAACAAGGCTAATCCGTTCAATTCAATTTTACGTGTGTAGCGGCAATCACAGTCGAAGATTATCAAGAGGTGCTTCACAATTCAAGGCTGAGACCTTTGTCTGCTTGGGTTATTGCCCCAAGAGTGGCATAAAAGACCCAAGAACTGATTGGAATTCAGGGATATTCCACCAATTCTAATGGTTTAACTTTTCCTTAGGGTTTGGTATTTGAGATTTTCAATACCAGTGATAACTAAACACATTTAAATAGTGTTGGTGTCAACATAGTACCTTAACTGGTACAGTTTTTTCATCAGTGATGTAAAACTAACATTAAATATATGTTGTTAAATGTCAATATATTAACTTAAATGGAAAGGTTATAAACAAATTCACATAAGAAATAAAACCTAACCATGTATAATAAATTCAGTTTCCTGACCTGTGTATATTGTACTTGCGCTATCATCGTCATCATCATCACCGGGGTTGGGGATGCCCACAATCTCGGCTTATGTTTGGCAATCGGTCACATGAGCTATGAAACTTGGAGCGCTCTTCAGTTTTTAGGCCCATCCCCTTGTCATTTTTCATTAAGTTTTACATATTACCAACTTGGTACAGACATTTTTCCAAACGCCTACTGTACATTGCAGTGCTGCAGTCTGCCTTCCTGGTGAAATAAAAGCACACATTCAACCACTCTGCATTAAGCAGTTTGCTGTGTTTTAGGTGGTTGCTACTATCTAAGCTAACTGAACAAATTACCTGTTCCTGTCATCATATCCGACCGTTGCCTGTATTATCTGTTTCTGAACAGAGTGCAGTAATGATCCGAGTTCTGAGTAGAGAAAGCAGAGAACGTTCTGTGTCATTGGGTCTACTGTATCTAGTGGTACTGCAATGTGCCTAGTGAATGATATGTTTGTACTGGTGTCATATTAGTATCTGTCAGCAAATATACCTGGATTTCAAACATGGGGGAAAAAAAACCTTCCAGGATCAAGCATTAGAGGAATACTGATGCCGCTGCCTACGTATGTTTATTCATTCATTACACATGCATGAGCAAAGCTGCATTTTATAAAAATGCATCTCCTTCAATAGCTGGTTTATGTAGTCAAGATAATTATAAGGTACTGCAGAAATGGCAGTAAAAATAAGATTGCTGGTTTATTCACAAATTTGCCTTTCTTGCACTGCAGATGGTGGAAAATAGCCTGCATGGTTTGGTTGTTTGTCATTTTATTAAAATCCTCAGAAAAGGGAGAAACGCTGCTTTAATTGGCACTATATTATTTGAGATTTGGGAGAGCTCTAATTATAATTTTTAGTTTTTAGAATCAACAGAAACATAGTAGTGAAACTAAAGTTGTCTTATTTATTTTTTTTTAGAGCTGTATGACTTCTTTCATTTGATGTCACTTGTTTTCATGTAGTAATTCCAGTGATGTGAATGGCACAGAAAATGGATTTAGTTTTTCTCCTCATCCTGCTCTAGGTGTCCTACCCTTCAGCTACATTTCTATCTCCGATTGCAGCTTTAGTGTTGCTGTAATGTCAGGGTTTTATTTTTCTTTGACCATATGTTCTTGGCAGTAGCTTTGTGCAGAATACAGCCAAAAGACATCTCTTGTATGCCAGATAAAAGGTTGTATTTAGAAATCACATCTGAGTCTTTAATCTGCTGCCTTGTCCTCCTTTATTGCTATTTTCCCATTGTCTCTTGTGCAGTGTGTGTGTGTGTATGTGTGTTATTGCCTATGACTGCTATTAAAAATCGTAGCCAGACTAATGAATTTTATTACATGGAGGGTGATCCAGATGACTGGGGTTTGGTTGTAATACTTCCCTCCCGTCACGTCTGTCTGACATAGCAGCTCTCTCACATCGCACCCCAGACAGGCATTTGGCATCGACTCAAAATGTCCAGACGTCTTACTCACAGCCCCATTGTTTCATATCCCTTTTGGTAAGCGGCATGATAATTACGGTGGGATGCAGTTCTGCGAATTGTACAGATGATTAGATTTAGACTGAAGAGGTGGAGCCCACCCGAGCAGATGTGCCACAACAGGTTCACATGGTGCCGCGTTAACACACCATGACCTGATCTGAAACACAGTGGGCGACAGGAGATGAGACAGTCAAGGAATAATCTTCTTTTTTTTTTTTTTGTTCTCATTTGCATTGCATCTTTACCTGCCCATATATACTGTATTTTCCAGATTAAAAGTCGCGATTTTTTTGCGTAGTCTGGCGAGGGGGGCGACAAATACATCGGAGCGACTTGTATTTTGAATAAATTCAACTATAGGGTGTTTGTCACACTAACGGCCGCTAGAGGAGGCAAACCGCAAGCTGTCCCTTCTGGCGCGCCGCGCGTTTGACGCGTGTTCCCCAAACAGATGCGACCTGTTCTGCAGAGCGACTAATACACATTATTTTCTTTTTCATTATGCATTTTTTGGCTCGTGCGACTAACATACCGGAGCAACATATCACCCGGAAAATACGGTAGCTGAATTAATTGCAATGTTTTCATCTTGAAGGTAGATGGGACTCATTTTGTTTAGTCGGATTTAAATCATTTATGTCTGTAGTGTCTATACAGCGTCTACTGTAGACTTCAGCAAGGATGTTGGCAAAATAAAGTGTGTTGATTTTGCCTTTGTTTTCTGGTGGTCTCGCAACGCTGCCGTACATACATGACCTTACTGAAAAGTGATGAACCTGCCCTTTTTTTCATCAGAAACTGTTGCAATTGGCTGAACAATAGGTAATTCCCAAAGCGAAGAACACTGTAAACACTGTAATGACCTTTCCATGGACAGTTTTCCGGAAAGAACATTCAAGAATACTGGCAGTTGGCTCATGGGGGCAGAGCTAACTTCAGCTTCAGTACAATCAGTAAAACTTGTTTTAAAACTGGAAAATTAATTTTTAAAATTTCAAAGTCTGCTGGCTCACGTCGGCAGAACTTTGATTTCGACTTGATAATGAGATGTTTTAAGTCACAAAAGCCGAAAGGCTTGTTTTTCCTGTTGTCTATCTTGCTGTGATGACATCTCAGGACTGGTAGCACTGAACACCTTCATATTTTAACAGTTTTTATTTTACATCACAAACTTTATGTAACTATTAAAACCTAATAAAGATGGATTTTTACAATAAGGGACCTTCGAATGAAATTACAGGGGCAAAGAATTGAGATTAAATGTGTATTGTTGCATCTTCATCTGTTTTTATACAGAAACTGATGTCTCTTTGACATGATTTTTGTCTTGTTTTGTTGTCCTCATCTTGTTTCATTTTACACATTGTTGTTTCCTATTTTATGATGATTTTTGACTCGTGGCTTATTTTTAAAGATATGTTCATGCCGCATTATAAATTGATTTAATTTCATTACATCTTTCACTAATAACTCTCTTCTTTCAACTTTAACTGCCCACCAGAAATCATCACACGTCACACTTAATAGAAACCGTGCTTTGTCATTGACTAGGACAATCATCAGTCATGATATTTTATTGGCCAGACCACCAGGCCCATCACTCTCAATCTTCAGTCATTCCTTTGTAAATTTAAATAAGGGGCTTTGTTATATATTTTTTTAATCAGATGTACCATGTGCATTCTTTTTTTTTTTTTGTTTTAACAAAGTTTAAAAAATAAACAAAAGCCCCATTTTTATTTTGTTTTCCAGTGTTCATTGCTAGTAATTAGGTCTTTATTTTCATTAGGATAGGACAAAATACATATTTCTACTTCATCCTATCCCCTTTTCAATTTTCAAACCTTCTGATTTGTGTGCCAAAGTTTTATTTTGGTTTATATTTTTATTTTGAAATAAACATTTCATGCACTGCATGCATGTACAACGAATAAATCATTGTTAGACTTGTACTAGTAAAATACAATGAGCAGGAAAGAACAGTTACTGTATACTTTTTGACAGACCTAATTAGTGCCCATAAATATTTTCAAAGATGATTAGGGAATTTTCATTGATCATACAGATACAATTTGTCATTTATCTTGCAGTAAAATTCTCCCAAGCTTCTCAAACTACTTCATAACAGTTTACTCAAATGCAGTCAGCACTCAAATTACAAGACTAATATTACAACCGTGCACATTTTGGCAGCATGATTGATGACTGTTTATAGCTAATTACACTTCTAATAATAAAGCTCATTTAATCAAGCCAGTCACTTTGACTTCTCATTTATTAAGGAAAATAGCTGACTTCATTTTTTGTAAAAAAAAAAAAAAAAAAATCTTAATTCTAGTAAACTCGGGGGGGGCTCAGGAGCTGAAAGCTTACTGCCATTTATGAGTGCAAATGAAGACACTTTTTCCACAGTCTGACAGTCATCTTGGAAACAATGTCACATTTTATAATTGCAGTGGCTTTCCTGCCGTTCATCACAAAGCTGTAAATCGAGTTTTATATCCGTCTACACGACCTCTCCCTCCTCAGTCTCCTGCTCAGGGTCACAGTCTGTTCTGTCCCACACTCGACGTCCGAGTCGTGCACATGCACTGGCTGGAAAATCCCTCTCGGCCACTGCTCCTTCCCCTTCCTCAGCCTCTTCCTGCCTCCACGACCATACCGTGTCTCGTGGCGTGTCCTTGACGGGGAGACATGGCAGTGGTCTCCTTGGCGGATGTGTGTCTCCCCTGCATTGCTGGGGACATCCTGACTCCGAGCCGTTATGTCAACACATCAACTGTTACTGCACATGGGGAGTAGCAAAATAAAAATACATGCTATACTTAAGTAGTACTGTTGGGTTTTCAGGTGTCTTTATACTATACCGTTACTCCCTTTATTGTGGGGCAAACATCTATGGCTTCAGCTGCATACATTTTCAAAACAGGCTTCTTACTGCAGTTTCTTTTCATTTTTGTGCATTTTTTTTGACCCATTGCATCATCAAAATAAATTTTAAATGTGTCCTAGTGACACTTAAATTGATATCTGTACCGGTTATATTTGTCTATTCATGATGTCTTTAAGAGTGTTGACTAATGGTGCGCTCCATTTACTCTGAGACTCGGACGTCAGAACTGGGAGTGACGCATACTCCGTGCTGATCGCGTTCCACCTGCATAGTCAGAAAAACATGGATGCGTACTGGAAAGCCAGCTATTTCACATCATGGACAACTATGTGATGATAACTGTATGCATCCTTTTGCACATACAAGCAGCATAGTAACATGCAATAGATAAAAAAATGAATGGTACTGTGTGTATGACTTGTGTAATATGAAACAAATACAACAATGGTAACCATATTGCGTTATTTTTAGTTAGTTTAGTTTTTTAGGTTTTTTGTATATAACATACTATGTTGAGCAATAGCCACCAAATTTGCACAACATATCAGTAGCCAATCCGTTGCTCACAGCTGCTAAGTGTGACCTTTGATGTCAATTTTTGAGGGTCTGTTTATAATTCTGATTTCCTAGGAAGGTGTTGTACCCACCCACTTTTAATCAGGAAACACTGTAATTGGTTAAACAGCAGGTCATTCCCAAGGAACCCTGAGATAAGATTTTTACTCAAAACTATTGTGTGTAGTTTTGAAGAAAAGAAAAAAAAGGTCATGAATGTGGTCCAGTGGCTCATGGTGGGGGGGGGGGTGATTTTAGCTTGAATATGCCAGGTTGTAACTTGTGATATTTTGAATTTTAATGCTCTACTGAATTATATGGGTGGGAATAATGCATTTGAGCTCAACGATGATTGGTTGTGACGTCACAAATCAAAACGGCTCGTTTTTCCTGCTGTCCTGCTTTTATTTTACTTCACAGACTTTATATAAACTTCAAAATCCTAAAAAGATTATTTTTTACAGTTTGGGACCTTTTAACATAATTAATGAAACAATGAGAGTTTTAAAATAAAATCTGCTAGTGCTTTAGTGTATACATCAGTACATTTCATGTGCAACAAATGTAAATAAAAAAGAGTGTAAAACTCAGCACAACAAAGGTACATAACGAGACACCGTTGGGCAAATATGTAGTACATGTAACAAGATGAAAGCAATGCAACATCTAACTAGACAGAATCGAGACAAAAGATGTAATAAATGTAAACATGCAAAAACAGCATAAAAGATGCATTCAGATGAAAATAGATATAACAAGGTGAAAATGGCATCGAAGACATAGCTAGATGAAAACCACATCTCTGATTTCATGATTTAATGTGGTGTTTAGTTTATTTTAAAGAAAATGAATGCAATATGAGAAACGCATACAAGTCATAAGAAATCAAACAACGTGTTCTTTTTTGCAAATTGGAGTAAATGTTCATTATTTTCTGCATTTTTAAACATTTTTACCCGACTTAGAGTGGCATTATAGTTTTCCCAATTCATGCTTCTTCTGCAAAAACGTAACCTTTTGATTTAATTTCTCATCAGCCATTTCACTGAATCGCACAGACTGAAGCCTCCGCAGAGACACTATTCAGATGGTCTCACTGGTCGTTATTAACTGTCTGTATTCTCTTTTTTTTTCTGTTTATCAGATACATTGGAAAATCAGACTCCATCACTATCAGTGTGTGGAATCACAAGAAGATCCACAAGAAGCAAGGTGCTGGCTTCCTGGGCTGCGTCCGCCTTTTATCCAACGCCATCAACCGCCTTAAAGACACAGGCTGTAAGTGTCTCTGTTACTGGACCATCTTATAATGTCTGTGCACAGTGTCATTTTCACTGACGGTTCATCACTCAGCTGTGGGAGAAACAATGGAAATACAAAACAGTTGTCTGAGATGTTATTAGTGATAATCTTCATGGAAAAGAATGAAAGAGCAAAATAATAACAAATGAAATGCTGTGTGAGATCCTCTTTTTTATGTCTTTGAGCCATAAATTCACAGCGGTTCACTGACAGTGCTCTTTCTGTGGGGTGAATAGGGGTGAATTTTCACCGACCACACAGTGTGATTTCTTTTTGTCAGTGATTTATCTTCACAGTGAGTCTTCTTGATGTATTACATCCCCACTTTTCTGTATTGTTGCACATGGCCTCCTGTTCCATGAATTAGTATGAGCAATTTATTTAGAAAATGTTTGTAAAAATCAGACTAATAGCAGTCAGTCACATGCTTCATCTTTTCCATTCTCTTATCTGTATGACCTCTGGAGGTTGTCTATGACAGATTAAAGCCACTGATGTTGCACAGAGAATTTACAGTTCTCATTGTAGCCTGTTTTTACAAACAAAACGGCCTAGATTTACAATTATTATTTTACATTTGAAGACCAAATGAATCTAATTGGATTACCTGGATTTGCACTTTGTAAATACTGTTTGTTTTGGTGTTTGCTTAATATTGTACACTATCATTTACGGGATAAGGTAACATAAATGTGTTCTGATACCTGGGATATGCAGGGGTTTTCCTTCTTACATTAAAGTCCAGAAATAATTAAATAAATCTATATAATTTGGAATCATTTATCAACACCAGACATTAGCACTTAACCTACAGGTTCTAAAAGCTGTAAATTTGTCATCTTCTTTCTCTACTAATCACTTTGTCAAAACTAATTAAAAGTTGATTCATTTCCTGCCAATCTGTTATCACGGTCTGTAATTATAGATTTAATCATTCCTCAATAAGATGCTGTTCACCTGTTTACCTCTGTTTGTAATATTTCTTTTCTAATTCAGTATGCTGTCCTGGTCGGAAGCTGCCAAAGGTTTTTTTTAAGAGGGAGGGTTTCTGCTTATACACAATACAGTTCACACAACTGGTATACCTTAAATATCAATATGAGGAGTTTGACCAGTCTTGTTGTATTTGCTTTTATTTGTGAGGTGGAAGCCAGAATGTCAACAGGCAGTACACACGCCCACACAAAGTACTCATAATACATCTCTGTGGACTTTTTATGAGACAGCATGGGTGTCCTAGACAGAGTATGCCAGCTGACTGTCCAGTTGAGTATGCATCCTGGGACTGACATACATTCATACTTGGAGAGAACATGGACAGTGCATTCCAGACTACCTCGGAATGTATCCCAACCGATCGCAATAGAGTATGTTCTTGAATGCATCCTGGTGTTGGTCAGAGTTTGCCCCAGGTTTGTCTGCAAGTGATCAGATTTGCTTGGATTTACTAAGACATTTGGTAATTTTAGGTCTGAACAGGGCCACACTGACTGCATGGTGTGTTTTAAGTGCAACTCATAAACTGCAACCTACCTCGTGCTTTGCAGATTGACAGTAAATTCACATTGACTGTGAATTCATGGTGCATTCGAGTCATCTTGTAAGTTTGGAAAGATATATTCAAAATGCCTTTATTATACTCAGACTTTTTCAGACAAGAAACATTTGATGTGTTTTTTTTTAAGCCTTTTAGTGCATACATGCAAGTTTGCATATACTGTTTTACTCTGTTTGATCATTTATAAATATTTGTCTTGTGCTGGGATGGAGGCGGCGCTGATGCCTTTTTCTTTCTAATGCTTCTCTGCAGAGTTGCAGCACAGGTCTTGCTGCCAGACTGCTTCCGTGACATCTTCATACATTTGTAACCTATTACTGGTTCATTTAATTTACTCACTTCATTATTTTCGATTCCTCTCTTAATTGCAGTTATTTATGGGATGTCAATCTCATGCTGTTACTGAATGATCTTACGGCCACAGCCCTAATGTTTAATGACTCGGAGGCAGTACTTCTTAAGCGTGCAGCATGATAAGAAGCAGAGGTTAATAGCCCAGCGCTGCTGTCAGACTCACGTGACAGAGTTTGGAGTAGCTCCTTTTAGTGTCCTGTCTCCCTCACTAGGTCTGACAGAGGCCAGACCACGGTGTGAGAGGGGTCAACACTCTGCCCCTGCCAGAACAGGAAGCGCCAATCACCATCACCCTGCAATTACACAAAAAAACTATCTCATGTCAGAAGCTAAGTGGATAAATGAGACAGAGGATTTAGTAGATGTCGTTTAGTCAAAGCGGTGCCAGGCAGTTGTAGCTTCTACAGACCAGTCTGGAGCGAGTGTTCTGCGTGGGCAGCTGGTACCTGCAGCCTTCGAGACAGAAAAGGGAAAGAATCCCACTGCTTTTCTTAGAAGTCCTGAAGTTGTTTTCCTGGAGGGACACAGGAAACCTGAACCTTGTGCCACAGCTGTGAGTGGTTTGCCTCTGCATTTCCTCTTCTCTCCTGGCCTCGTCCTCACCCTTCAGTTTTCCTTCAACCTCCTTCATAGACTGGCAGCATGTGCACACACACACACAGATACACACAAAATGCCATTGTGACTTAACTCTCCATCTCCGTCTGCCGATCTAGACAACCGGTCATTTCACGCAGACATGCATAATTGTACAGCTATTTAAGTGTAAGCATAGATTTGTTGTGCTCCCTCTGTTGTGGTCTCCCCCCTGTGAGTATTTGCCATTCTTTTGTTTTTTTTTTGTGTGCATTTCACAGCAGTTGCAGTTCTCCACAGACTTTCGAGAGGCCACGAGGTTCACTACAGTATCTGTCTATAATTGTAGTGTCTCTGCTTGACTGTAACATTTATATGTAATTGCAGAGTCTCTGTCTTGTCTTTGCGAGTATTTTAATGTATGTGCTTTTCGGAATCTGAAAGTGTAAGTGCACTTTTCTCTGTACATTTTTGCTGTGTGTGTATATGTTTTGTTTTCTCTGTGGCTGCTGACCTCCGGCCAGCCTTGTAACGGTTTGACCAGTGCCTGTTTTGGTCCCTGTTTAGTCTAGACAGACATCCTGAGCTGATCTGCCTGACACCCAGACAGCAGAGAGCAGATAGTGGCATTTCTCATGTCTGCAGGCATCTTAGACATTATTTTTGTCTTTTTTTTCCCCTTCTTTCTTTCCGCCTGATCTCTCTTTCTCCCTCACTCTCAAATTCCGCAGACTTTAAGAACTTCAGACAAAGAGTTTCCAGACTTTGGCAGAAGTTCATGTCCATGCTAAGACTGAGCGGAATAGTGCAGGCTTTGTACTGAAATTTGTCAAATGTTTGACCTCTGCATTTGAACTGAAGCCTGCTCTATACTGAGGCTCAGTGAGATTTTTACAGCCTGTGGCTGTTCCACAGACCCAACCATCTGTTTCAGAGCCCAGCCAAACTGTGGTCTACAGACTGAAGAATGAGAGATAGATAATGAGGCAGAGACTGAGGGATATACTCTGAGTGATGTAAACGATACACGGCAACGGGACTTGTCTGAGGGAGAAATAAGGTGTCCCAACACATGGAAGTTTACATGTATCCCCTTTAAACAGATGAGCCTCCTTGTTTTCTCTCGTCTTCGCGTTCTTTCATCTCCTCTGTCATTTCCTGTTTGTCTCATGATGTTCTCTCTGTCCTTCTCACATCTCTACACACTTTAATTCGCTCTTTTTTTCTCTACAGATCAGAGACTAGACTTGAACAAGCTGAGTCCCAATGACAGTGACACAGTCAGAGGCCAGATAGTGGGTGAGTACCAACAGTCCCCAACACGCATAAGGTGACAAACTGGTCACTAAAGTATGAAATAAATACAGTGGGACCTCACTGTACGAAGTTAATCCCTTCTGGCATGATGCTCATACAGCGAATATTTCTTACACGGGCGGGGTGGGGCGGAGGCTAGCTTCTGTAGCCTCCGCTATGCTCCGAAGGCTACACGGAGGCTACATGCCACATGCTCCAGAGTCTACACGTTGCCTCCGGAGGCTACACGCTACACGGCTGGTGTAGTGTAGGCTTCTGTTTACCGATGCCTGAGGCTACTATATTGTTGTTAGCACGTTGCTAGGTTGATAGCTACTGATATTAGCTAGCTAGCTACTAGTGTAGGTATCACTTCCAGGAACATCACAGTCACTTCTGGGTGGACAGAATTCACTTCCTGGTCCATCGCGCCAAAATTTTTTTTCATACAGAGAATATTTCGTAGAGGGACACGTTCGTACAGCGAGGTACCGCTGTAAATGCTTCATAAAGACAAATACCTGAAAGGCTACAGTCTTCTCAGAGTATATTTACTCATTACTAAGTCAGACATAAGATATGTATAGTAGAGCTGCACAATGTGGTATAAAGTCATGTTAGGATTGGTGCAGATAATATGAAAATTAAGATTTACTGTATCTAATTGAAAATGCAAAGATGATGATTTAAAAAAAACTTGAACATCCAAAATCTAGCAACCATCATTTTGCATTTATCTACGTCTCGTTAGTGTCACTAAATCTAAATATCCCTATGTATCAGATGTATTTGTTTCATTTCATTTTACAGTTCAATCACTCTAAATCTAAACTTTCACATCACAGCCTTTTGTGATTAAATGACTACACAAACTGATAATTGTGATTATGTGTGTAGTTTTATTAAATGTGCAGCTCTAATGTGAAGAGCCTGTCTATAAATGCTATTGATCGCATTCTAAAGACGATATAGATGACCTGCTCCAAAACATCCTCCCTGATAGCGCT
Source organism: Pseudamia nigra (assembly GCA_029823295.1). Taxonomy (NCBI): domain Eukaryota; kingdom Metazoa; phylum Chordata; class Actinopteri; order Kurtiformes; family Apogonidae; genus Pseudamia; species Pseudamia nigra. The sequence goes on along the minus strand of JAQQAE010000005.1, from coordinate 39,584 downwards.
CAAATCTTTATTTCTAAAAAGGACACGACTTCTTCCATTATGTGGCTTGATCTGAATTCATCCAAGACACGTTTGTTTGTTTTTGCTGAATCTAGTCTAAGCCAAATAAATAAAACACTTGCAAAGTAGGTCTTAAATTGTATAAATCATGGCTTTAGAAAAAAGTCTACAAGTCTTATCTATATAGCTATTATCTGAACTATTTTCATCTTGCTATAGTTCAGCTACAGTACTGTTGGTTTTGTTGTTTTAGCAGACTATAAAGTCAATAAACATGCATTTATCAGTAACAATAGAACCAGAAGACACCTAAACATTTCAGTTTATCGGGTGAATTGTCAGTATTAAATGTTTTAAACTGTTTGGGACAGAAATTATGACATGTAGTTACTTCAACCAAGTTCAATATTTAAGTTTTATCTCCATGCCAGTTTTAGTATATTATTCATTTTTATGCATGTGTGTGGTCATTATAAACTTGACAACGAAATAGGACAAGTGCCTAAAATGTTTGCACAATACTACATATAAGATTATGTGACGTATTATTTGCCGTTTTCACACAGCTGCCATATAATATTCATCATTTGATTTCCACACCACCAGACTATCCTTCCAGATGGAAAAATTAAAGAGCGATATAAAAATGCAACCTACCTTTAACCAGACCCTCCAGGGTGCCACTGACAAAACTGCACCCCATTCCTGTTACTCATAAAAATATATTGGTCCATTATGTGCTTTGATAAAATATCTGCCTGCACCGTAATCTGCTGTCTAGTAATCCTAGTGTGCATCTGTCTGCCATGTGCTGCTGCAGTAAGCCTGCAGTCTAGGGACCGGATAGGCACAGGAGGCCCTGTGGTGGACTGCAGTCGGCTGTTTGACAATGATCTTCCAGATGGGTGAGTTGTTTGGGGGAAATTTCTTATCATTGCACAAGGGGCTTTGTTTAAGGCTTTTGCAAATCCTAAACAGAAAGCACTGCCCTCAGGTGCAGGCATTAAGATATGCATAATATGATATTTGGCTGTGGTAAGACAGAGCAGGAAGACACAACACTGTGAGATAGTTCTGTGGCTGCTTAACTATGTCTGCTCACTACAGCATCTGTGTGTGTGTTTCTGCTGCCCAGCTGGGAGGAGAGGAGGACCGCGTCTGGACGAATCCAGTACTTGAACCACATCACACGCACCACACAGTGGGAGAGGCCTACCAGGTGAGTACACTCAACAGCCCACAGAATCTCAAACCCACACCTCTTAACTTTAACAACTGCAGGTCTGTGAGAAGACCTCAGCTCTGTTCTCCCAAAGTGGGTAACTCCATCCGAAAGTGGAGCGGGTTCCTCAAAATAGTCATCCGACAGACTGCTTCAGACAGTGAAGTCACAGACCTGGAAAAAGTGGAAAGAGGTGTCTCTTTCCATTTCTGGTGTATTTATGGTACTTTCCCTGCTGTCCCAATCACAGCAATGCCACAGATCCTAAAAAGAGCATTGAATTCATTCATTTTTAAAATTATATCTTAATCCCACCATATGTTCCACTGTAGGAAGCTGCTTTTAAATTAAGGAGTTTGTTGGTTGTAGCAGTCTTGTTGCCCTCGTTTAGAGTGGCACTTCTCCCACTCAGCTGGATGCCTCTGTTTTAGATGCTGGAATAAGTTTGTTGTGCTGCTGCCTTTTATTGCAATCGGCTTTAGCCCAACTTTGCAGCATGTAGTCACTTGTTAAAAATCTGTCGCCGCAAATGTATGTCATATGCAACAAAAAACTCAAATTAATTGATAAAATCAATATATCATCTAGGCCTAACGGAGTGATTCAGAGTCCATTGTTTACGTCTGATTTTGCTGTGTCCCACCTACTCCAGTGAAGAATTGTGACATCTGTCTCACTTCAATTAAAGGTCAGATGAAATGCAATATGACCATTCAGACTCAGGTCGCTTTAAAAATCATCAGATATGTTTCCGATTTAGGATCACATATGAAAGAGACCTGGGTCTGAGTTGGAAAAATCGGATTTGTGCTGTTCAGAGTGCCATGAAAAAAATCAGATACGGGTTACATATGGCACAAAAACAGATTTTACCTGCAGTCTGAATGTAGCCTTCGCTGTCTTGTGAAGAGGAAGGGTGAACACAGTGTCAATAGCCCTATTTGTGCTTCTACAACTACTGCACAAACTCATATTAATGAAACTGTCTCTCATGAGGACCATGCGTACACAGTTCCAGGCTGCTTCATGAATCTGATAAGAGAACCTCACGTGTCTGCAGTACCATCATCAAAGCTAAAAGTGGCTACTTTGGACAGTCTAAAATATAGCACATTCTGGGTTGTTTTAACACTGAGTTTAAGAAAAAACTCAGCGTCTCAGCTCACAGTTGTCTTCATCCTTGTCTTTCATTCTCACTCGCCCCTCTTAGACCGGCGTCCGAGTACTCTAGCCCGGGACGGCCTCTCAGCTGCATCGTGGATGAAAATACACCTATCAGCACCAATGGAGCCACACCCACCACAGTGTTGCCAACTAGTGACGGCGACCAGCGCGCCCAGGAGAGACGGGTCCGCTCCCAGAGACACCGCAACTACATGAGCAGAACCCACCTGCACACGCCCCCAGACCTGCCAGAGGGATATGGTTAGTAAGAGCCTATACCGTATCAAACCTGCACAATTGGAAAGTCTGTTATTGTGTAACATTGAGATTCTGCAGGTTCTGCTGCAGGTAAAATACTGTTAACCCGATGTGCACCTCTGGAAAAAATAGAAACCTCTGCAATTTTTGTCTGAAATCATCATCTGTGCATGTATGACAGCCATTCCATTCCAGTGTCTGTTTAATTCCAACACAAGCACCTCATTCTTCTTCATGAGGTACTGATTAGGCCATCACTTGATCCAAATCTTATTTAATGAGGTAAAGTAAGCAAAAGTAGGTTATTCTACTGAATATTGATTTCTGAACTCTTCACAAGTTAAAACGTGTTGTTGTTGTGTTATTTAAAATGAATATGGACTTGTTTTTATTTGGAATTGAGTAGAAATGTCAGTAGTTTCGAGAACAAAACAAAAAATGTCCGTTTTACTCAAACACATACCTATAGATGGTAAAAACAGAAACACTGGTATTTTTTTTAGTGGTCTCTATTTTTTTTTCCATAGCTTCATATCTGTCATCAAGCTTTATTAATTCACCCATTTAAGTGTCTGCAATTACATAATGAATGCTATATGTTCTGCACTTAAAGCAATTGGCCAAATTATGTAGCATGCAAATAAATATATCTTGGTTGGTGAAGCAACAGCCTCTAGTTTTAATTAATGAATAAAAATGTGAAGAAAGACACAGTATTGCAGTGTTTTAATACAGCTGAATTCATTTAACAATTCTCCTCCCACAGCCATTTATTTCAGTTTGTTGCGAGTGAATGAGCATGAAATACCAATTTAGTCACAGCATATTAAGACCAAAAAACACTTGTAAGTCTTATAACCTCAACATCTGAAAAAGTAAGCAAATAGCCACGTTAATGACAACCGCTGTGGAGTGATTTCTGCTGTAACAAATTTTAAGTAAAGAAAGTTGGACGATCAGTGCTTAGTTTAGCTGAATTTTACACCTGGCTCTTATGGCTCATTTTCTCCCGACTCATTCCCCCAACCTTGTTGAGCATCACTGAGGCCAGGACCTGGTGGGGAAAAAAAGGGTTAAAACAATATAACGATAATGAATTGCTAATTTCCAACAGGTTCAGTCTTTTTTGTGATTCTATTAACTGCCCTGAGGCTGACATAAACCAGATATGTGTAAAAATCAGTCTTATTTTGTGCTTTAGTTAAAATATTCCTTCAGCGGTCTTAAACATCACAATGACCCACAGAGAGCAGCAGTGACAACTGGAGTTGCAAATGACTAAAGTGGGTAGTATTATCAGGCTCCTGTTTATTTTATGAATTTTACCATGAAAAGCCATGGAAATTGGTTATCATCACCTAATGGAATATGTTCTAGTATATTATATTCCCTTGTAGTGGGAAAATATTGATGAATATGCATCCATAAAGTGTAATTTTTTAGCTCTCACACAGATATTTGCTGTCACGTATTAGGAAATAGGCTGATAATGTGAGATAAACTACAACATAAAATTATCAGGAATCCTAACGCGTGCTCTTAAAATACACACATAGGAACCTGCATTAAAATGTATTGTGTGAATTTAATATTTAGGGTACATCAGTGTTTATTTTAATCCCCTAAAACGCCTTCGTCTCTGAACTGTTATCATTGTAATGCTCTTGTGTTAATTGCTTCGCCTCTGCCCTTCTCCCTTCTCCACACTGGGCTCAGCAAACCGGCTAATCTGTGCCCTCATTCAGTCCGGCAGCACTCTCATGACTCTGCAGCTCCACACAAGGAGCCTGAAATACTGGCTCCAGTTGAGACAATCTAATTGAATTGATCTAGTTGTTAAAAGCTGGCGGCAGCCATTCTCTCCATGCCCTCCCGCCTCTCCTATCTGCACAGATTCAGACAATCAGAAGCATTCATGTAAGAGAAAACACACGCAAATTTTGTGATCCCCCACACAGCCCTTGGGAGTTTTGTTTATCCTCCCACTAAAATCTTGTGGAGTATTTGGGAGCCAGAGCCATATGAGCTTATCACAGCCTCTCAGATTAAGAGGCTCCTAGGATCGCTGTCTCCTTATCTCACTCTCTCTATCGCTGTCCTTGCTTTTTTAAATTCTTGGGCACTTTCTTTAAACTTTCGTCAGCTGCTCCATTTTTGTGAGACGTCCGTCTGTGTTTCAGAGTGTGGACTCTGCGTATGGATATGTGGTTTTGTATGGTGATGTGTACATGCATGTAAAAGCAGGGCGGTAGGTCTGAAGGGATGTCAGAGAGGAGCTCTGTGGCAGGCAGCTCCGTGGAAATATCTCTGTCAGGCTGTGATGAATGAGCTCACCAACTCAAATGTCAGACAACCCCATCTCGCCTCTCCTTTCTTCTCCACTGTTCGTCTCCTCGTCTCTGACCTCGTCTGCCTCTTCCTGGCTGCTGTTCGGGATCTCCACTGACTCCGTCTCTTTATCTGCATCTGTGTGATGACTTTCTTCTGTAGACATGAGCACAATCAGTCTACTTGTGACATGAATTTCACACAATTTCATCGTCTGTGCATTTAAAGCCCATTTGTTTGTGAACATTTGAGCTTTTATTTACACACACGTACAGTATATATCCAAGTGACTAGAAATTTTACACTGGTTAATCCTTCCTTTATGTCTTCCTACAGAGCAACGGACAACGCAGCAAGGCCAAGTGTACTTTCTCCACACTCAAACAGGTGTTAGCACGTGGCATGACCCCAGAGTACCCAGGTATGTACACTGAGAGGTCTGTGAGAGATCATGCAACCAAATAATCCTCTATGCATTAATTTAGCATGTCTCTCCTGCTGTTTTAATGCATTTTTTTCAATTTGCATACAAAAAACTGACCTAAAAATCTCAAAATAAAGATCTTTTTTTTTTTATTTGAAGGTGTGGAAAACTGTCCAAATAAAAGATAAATGCACAAAGTGCAATGGTAACACTTTCAGTGCATAAATCATGTACTGAAATCACATTACTTAAATGTCTCTCAAGCTTCAGCTACAGGAGAGATGAAAAATTGCACCAGACGGAATCATCACGCAAGTGAAATATTCATAGAAACAAAAGCAGAAACAAACGTGCACCATCAGTCAAAGGTTTGGACGCTTTTTTTTTTTTTTTTAACCTCGTGCATTAATACAGAAAACATCCAAACTGTGAAAGAACATGTGGGAATTACATATATCATAAACAAAATGTGTTAAACAACCCTGGACATGTTTGATAAGAACATGTTTGCAGGGTTGATAGGTTTAGCTTTGACAGTTTTGCATTCTGTCATCAGATTCATCCAGAACAGTTTTCAGTGCACAGGTTTGCCTTTTCAAGAGTTAAGTTGTGTCATTTCTTGGTTTCTTAGACCATTAGTTGTTTTTCACAGAGGAAGGGTGGGTACAGTGTCAGTAGTCCTGTTAGTACTACCACAATTACAATTACTCTACCAATTCATATTATGGCAAGAAATACTCAGGTAAGTGTCATAGTCAATCATTCACTTAAGAAATGAAGGCCCATCAGTCTCAAAAATGTAAAAAAACAACAATTGAATGTGTCCCCCAAGTCCAGTCAAAAAGCATCAAATGCCATGAGGAACCTGGCCCTGATGAGGACCATCCTCTGCTACAGAGGAGAAGGTTATTGGAATCACCAGCCTCAACCAGCATTTGAAGATTTTGGCCACTGCACTTTAAGACACATTCAAAGAAATGGCACAAATTAACTCTCTTAACTTGAAAACCATCACAGGTGATGACATCATGAATCTGATGAATATAAAGGTGGCATCAAAGCTGTGTCTACTTTGGACAATCTAAAATATAAAACATGTTCTCTTTAACGCGTTATCGTTTACCTCATAATTCAATGTGTGTTCTTTAAGTTTGGAGAAGGACAAGGCGTGTTCAAACTTTTGACTGGTGGTGTGTATACCGTATCAGATGGGTAACAGAAACAAATGTGTCCATATATCAAGACCTGTGGAAACAAGTGTTCGACAAAGACTTTTTTTGAGACGCATATGGAAGATTTTGGAACCAGTATGTCTACTCGTGGTTTGAGGTAAAGCCTCCGAAGACCTGGTTTGTCTGTCAGCTCTTGAATCATCTGCTCATGCTGTATGTTACTCTATAACCACCTACTGTTCAGCCCAATGAGCCAACTCTTAATATTGGTAGTAGTCTACGAAAAGCCGTACACATTAGCTTTTACTTTTGCCAGTTTTCTGAAAATTAAATTAAGTTAAAATTTTTGATGGATTCCCATGGAAACCTGCCTTATGCCTCTTGGCCCCATGATATGCACGGTGTTTTCTTCCATGCTGCTGATAATCTGCTTTAATACTCTCCAGCGTACTGTGACCGCGGAACGAAGCAGACACCGTAAATGAGTGCGCTCTGCTGGATCTTTGAATTTTCCCATTGATGCTGACACAGCTGACTTTGCCCACAGCTTGTGTCATGGCAGTCATTTAGTCCTGCTTGCCTTGTTGTTTGCCGTAAACCTGCAGCTGATTATGACTCTGACATACTGTGAGAAGACAGATGTCCTGGGGCTCTGGCATGAGCACTGGAAGGCCTCACTCTGGGACACATGGCCAAGAGCACACAAGTCTCAATCAGCCGCACCAGAGGATCACGACCAACACTCGTTCAGATGCGTTTTACTGCTGATTATCGAACTCCGGAATGCGTGCACACACATCTACAAGTGCAAAAAGAGGCTTGATTGCACTCAAGACGCTGTCAATAAAATGCGATCGATATATGATTCTGTCGTTGTATAGCTGAGAGATGATCTTTTTATTGCACTTGATAGGAGGCCAATGGTCACGCCACACCTTACCAAGTGTTCTTCAGACAGCTCCAACATTAGCACATGGTTTAGCTGCCAAGCTTTCATTGCTCGTGAGACTCTGGTCCTTTTGGCTTTAACCCTGCAAAAGAGAAACGTCTGAGCCAACACAGCGAGTTTGCTAGAATTTCTGAACTTTTTTGTCTCCATGGAGTCCAGCTGAAAAGGGCTGCAGGGCAAGTAGTAAATAATTTAGATGGGAGGAAGAAGAAAAATAGAATAAAGGTGCTTTCTCAGACATCTCTGAATCTTGCTGTCCGCCACGGTCCAGTTAGTCAGTGCTTTGGTATGTTATATACCTAGAATTTGTCTTTTTTTTCCTGTCCCATCCAACATTGTCTCTGTTTTTGAAGAGAGAAAGTTTTGTCTTCTTCACTGTGTGTTGTGTGCTTTTATGTTGCAGAGATTTGAGTAACGTGAACTGTGAAGAGCTGGGTCCACTGCCCCCTGGATGGGAGATACGAAACACTGCTACCGGTAGGGTTTACTTTGTCGACCACAACAACCGGACGACACAGTTCACAGATCCACGCCTCTCTGCCAACCTGCATCTAGTTCTGAAGTGAGTCCTAAAGCAACTTAAAAAATTTTAACAGTGACATAAGTGAACTCCTGAAACACGATGTATAAAAGCAGAATGCGGAGCATCTGTAACTGATTTATGGCCTGTATTTTTTTTCCATTTACTGTCCATGTGTAGTCCAAGCCCCAACGGTTCTCGAGGAGGCATCGAAAGTCAAAATGTCAGGTAAGGTTTAGGTTTCATGCCAGCAGTCCTCACTGCACGCAGACAGGAACACACACTCAATAACACACACTCAGACATTCACAGACGTGCTCACTTTGCCTTTCCCTCAGAAAATGTTTTAAAGTCCAATCCTGTGCCAAGGTGTGTTCGCCACCTGTAGAGCCTCAGCGCTCAGAGTAGCCTCTCTGCTGAGCAGACGCTCAGACATACATAGAGTGGAGCACTCCCCCTCACTCCTTTCTTTCCACACAAAAATTCAAATTCCTCAGCCCCACAGAGGTTTTGATCATACAGGCATTTTAGCACACAATCTGTCACAAAGCTGGCTTTGGCCAGACATCAGATATCGGATGGAAACCAAGGCTGCTGTGTCTGAGGAGTGTCTTGCGTCGAGGAAACAGAGCATAAATTGATGCCCAAGTCAATGAATGAGGAGTGTGTGTTTAATCTGTAAGTACATGTGTGTTCATTCATGGTTCTGTGCTTGGTACATGCCTGCACGTGTGCACTTTTTCTTTCCTTGTGCAGCTGTTCAAACACATACTGAGCTGTGATAGCCATAGAATTACCCATAAGTCCTTGCTTCTCAAAGGTGGAGCTGTATACGAGCCTTGGTGGGCCTCCTCCGCATGACCTTATTCCTTCTCCGTGCAGAGAGAGTCGGAATGCATCGACTGAAAGATCAGGTTTCCTTTTTTCCCGTTCTGACGGATCAAAGAACGTGTTTGGGATTCTGTATTCGTTTTTCCTTTTTTCATCTGTGGCCTGAAAAGACTTATAAAAATGTAGCTTGGCACGGCACGTTTGTTTTTGATGTAGATTTTTTGTCATGAACATGATTATGCCCAGATGTGTGAAAATCTCATGCACAAAATTTCAATGGTATATGTATCCTTGTAGGATAATTAGTTCACATCAAAGCCAGGAAGTGGGTATGTTTTTAAACTAATATCAGTGGAATAATTTTACACACAGGGAACAAACTTTCTCTATCGACGTTAGTTTGTGGTGTGTTGTACTAAATGCAGCCTGCATGTAGTACAAGATCAGTGTGAGTGAACCTGATCATGTGAACTGTGGTGTTTGAGAGCCACCAAATCATGGTTAATACAGCTACAAACCTGTCTAAATTTGAAGGTTTGCCTGGAAATGTTAGCTGTTTGCATCCTAGTGCACTTTATTTTGGTTTATGGTGCCTTGCCATAGTGACTTTAATTTCTTATTTACTTCACTTTTTGATCCTCGCAATCTCATAGAAGCTCTTTGAAGCACTCAGCATAAATACTGTTGCACTTGGACTGGATAGCTGTGTTCATTTTGTCCATATGTCTGGAGTGTACCTGTCCTCATCTAATACACCAATGAAAACTCTCCACACACCATATGCTATGAAGTATCAGATTGATTCATGTTCACTGGCTCATCATTTTTTACCGCCGTTGAAAACATGTATTTTAATTTTACATATTAGCATGCCTACATATGCATAACGCATGCACACATCACTGTTAAATGAATGCTTATACCACCATATGAAGAGTAATATTTAGGCTGCAGAGTTGTACTCATCGTCACTATATTCTGTTCTAATTACAACGGTTTTAAAACTGGATGATCTATTGTCATTTCTGGTGCAGTTTTGGTCCTAATCCTTCAGCTTGGAGTGTTGCAGTTGCTCTGTCATAGCAGAAAGAGAAGACTCTGGAGTGACAAAACTCTGGAAAAGATATCAGTCATCATGGATTCCCATCAAGACATCTGCCTTTTATCAGGACTGGGATTTTTAGAAATTTTCACCCAGTCTATGCCGTCATCTGACAAAAATGTTTGCTATACCTATATATGTCAGTCAAAGTTGAGGTTTATTGCGCTTTTTATTTCCTAAAGACATTGCCTGATCATCCAGAATGCAGTTTTGGTTATTTTTCCCTCACGTTGTTGCAATCTTCTAATCAGTCCAAGCAACCCGACTGGTCAGGGTCACTGTCCAAAACATAAGTCAATTTTTGTCTAATTGCAAGACCTGGCTGTAGATCTTTACTCTCATTCTGCCAAAACTTTACTATTTGACACGTAGCAAAAATGTTTATTTTAGTATTTATCATGCACTAATGTTTTAGGTAGATTTCATCAAAAAAAGAGGACAAACTCCGGGATATGTTTCCCTGCATCCAAGCGACAGAATGAGAGACAGAGCAGGAATGTTTGATTTATGGGTGAAAGTGCAGGATACTCCGTGCCTGCTCCCTCCCTCCGTTCCTTCCCACCCACCCTGTGAGGTGTCTACAGTGTTTGGGTGCTGCTGGGAGAGTGCACTTCCTGACCCCCCACACCCCCCCCTCTGCTTTCCCTCCTTCTGAGTCTAGTCTGCAGGAAATAAAGGGATTCAAGAGGAGGTCTCGAGTATCCTATGGGGCCCTGTGGCTTTCAGGGATAGCAGGAAGTGATTGAAAAGCCAAACTGGATTTTATTGGGCAGACACCAGAAACCAAACTCAGTCACTTTGTTTTGGGCAAAGTTGTCATTGTGGTGGAGGAGAATGCAAGCATTTGGGCGGATACTGGAGAGGAGCAGTCTAAAATGAGATTAGCTGCTGACAGCGGCCTTCTGCCATCATGTTAGCTGGTTCACCTTTTTTGTTGAAAATGAGTACAAGCTGAAAAGGGATATAGACTGCGTGAGCTTATTTATTTTAGATTAGCATTCAGCTGTAGGTACCTACACTTTGGACACCTTATACCTTCTCCCTCAGTGTTTCTCCTTTTGTTTTTATTGTTTTCAGCATTATGCATTAATACTGAAGGCAATTGAACTGTGAGAGTTTGAATGAATATCTGGAGTTGGGTATAAAACAAAAAAACAAGCCGTCGCATGTCTCGTTTTTTAAATTGTCCAATGTTGCCAAATTATTTTTTAATGACAACTTTACATGCTCATGGAATTCTCTCCTCAGACTTATCAGAGTCACTCAGAACAGGACAGTTTACAGTTCACAGGTGAGTTAAAGATGCAGTCTTCAATGTTGGGGAAACTAGCTCGTTGCTGATGTTTACAGCAGATTAGACAGGTGACCTGCCAGTCAACATGGCTTACACCCTCACAGGAGCACGAGTACGCACTCATCTCCACAGCTGAAAGCAGTCATAGCTGTAGCTGCTAGGGAGCTAGCTGCTGTTGCTTATCTTAACCACAGAATGACTAAGGAGAGTCTGCATTTCAGACCTTCAACACCTGGTACTGATTTAAAAAAAAAAATAAAAAAAAAAGGAACTAAATGATAGACAGAGGTCGTAAGCTGTTTTGACTGGCAGGTGGCCTGTCCAATAGCAGTCACTATCAGCTAATAGTTTCCCAGCATTGCAGACTTCAACTTTAATTTTTGCCATTTTTTTTTTCACTTCTTAAGATACTTAAGACCATCAGTTGTTTTCTGTGGAGGAAGCGTGGGCATAGAAGCCATATTAATGCTACTGCAACTACTGTACAAATCCATATAATGGCAAGAAACACTCCGTCGAGTCGAGTCAGGTCAGGCAGTCCAAAAAATATGAAGAACTTTGAATGTGTCCCCAAGTGCAGTCACCAAAACCATCGACTGTCTCAAGAGGACCATACCAGGAAATAAAAACCTAGAGGGATATCTGCTGCAGAAGGTCTTTATTAGAATTATCAGCCTCAAACTCCAGCAGTTTATAACACCTTAGATCACATTTGATGGTTTTGGCGATTGCGCCTGGGGACACATTCAAAGTCTTGAAATTGTTTAATGTAGTAATGGACTGTCTTTTCTGTTAACTGTTTCTTGCCATAATATGGATTTGTACAGTAGTTGTAGTAGCACTCTATGGACTCTGTACCCACCCTTCAACAACCAAGAATAAAAATAAAGAAAAACCACTGAAAGAGAAGGTGTAAAATTTGAGTGGTGGCGTACATATCTATACCACATGCACACACACAACGTATGTACGTATACCCCCCCCCTCTGTGCTCAGCTGTCCAGTCTGGTGTTTATGACCCTGTTCAGGGCTGAGCGTGCTCGCTACCCCCCACTGAAGTGCAAAAGGCCATTGTGCACATAATCCTTTAGTGCCGGCCCCATAAAGGGGCTGTAAGTGTGTGTTGCATGGCTCCTCCCTACTGCGCCACCCTCCGCGGCCTTCTCAAAGACGGCGTCTGCTTGGAAAGTCGTGTTCTGCATCCTGTAGCCTGTGCCAGAGTCACGACCTCTGTCAGCATTAACCACAGATGATGTTCACCGTCACACTCTTGATAATGTGGTTAACCCCTTTATTGTTTAAGTGGTTAAGTTTAATGTTTCTAAACCCTGTTTATCACCGAGCCATAAGTATTCTCTGTGTTGAAAGACAAATGTTTTGATTCAAAACACTCCACCAGGGCTGAGCAATAAGACCATGAACTCATATTCCATTGTTGGTCATTTTGGAAATGAATTTCACAAGGCAGCACATTTTCTGTGACAGTTGTAAACTCTAGAATAAAGCTGTTCAGTGTGAAAACTCTTATCATGATGAAAACATTGTGTTGAGTCCACATGTATGATTACCACCATAAAGGCTGATTTTTTCTCCTGTGTGAAAGTTGGACATTTTAGTTTTTTATTAAGTTTTGCCTGTAATATTTGTATTGCATAAAAGCATTAACATGTTTTGTGTTATATTTGACTGCGCCCAAAAAAACCTCAAACACGAGATGTTATTTCTTGAGATACATACCATGTTGATGTTTCATTGAATTTCAAAGAATATTCATAAAACCTGTGATCTGGTCAACTTATGAGTGAAAGCTTTTACTTTGTTTAAACAAAAGAACATCTAGGATCTAATCTGGTGACAAATAGATGTTAGGGTCAGTTTATGTCATTTTATAACAGGCTGAGATGAGGCAACTTAACACACATACTGTATATGGCAATTATGCTGGCCACTTTATTAGTCTTGAGGTACACTTGTTAACAGAACCCCTTAACACAAATATCTAATCAACAAATCACAGGGCAGCAAGACAGACTGCTTAAGTTTAAACCAAACATAAGAATGGGGAAGTGCTGTGATTTACACAACTTTGAACATGACATGATTGTTGGTGCCAGATGGGTTTGAGTATTTCACAAATTGCTGATCTGCTGGAATTTTTACACAAAAATCAACTCTAGGGTCTACAGAAAATAGTCTGCAAAAGGGAAAATATCCGGTGAGCAACAGTTCTCTGGATGCACATACCTTGTTGATGGCAGCGGAGAATTGTCAGCCTGGTTTGAGCTGATGGAAAGGCAACGGTCACTCTGAAAACTAATTACAGCTGACTGATACGGAAAAGTGTCTATGGAAATAATTGGCAAACATGACAGTACCGATGCGTCCTACACTGTATCAACACTTCAGTTTGCCATTTCTTGTCCATGTCCATCCCTTTACCATCCACTATACCATCTTATGATGGCTAGGAGGCAACACAGGGGCCAGTGAGTGTACAAAATAATCACATGGAAAGACCTATCCCTAATTCATTTTAAATATCAACTATTAAGTATAAATAAGTAGAAACTTGCCAAACAGAAGTTGCTTTTTCATTTTTTACTATTTTTTATGGAATAAAATATTACATAGTCAGTGACAGGTCTGTTGCAGGCGGTAAATGCCAGTCTTCACTTCTGTCAGACTTTTCATAGCCAAACCCAAAACACAAGTGTCCATTCTTACAGGTACAAACTTCTTCTTTTATCTCCTCTGGTTGGAGTTGTTCTCTTGTTGAGAGTTTAACCATTCTGCATCACTGTCCTCCATGTCTCATTTTCTTTCACGCAAGGCAAACATTTGTAATATAAGGAAAAATGCAAAGAATAAACTGTGATTTGTGACACATCAAATGTGTAACAGCAGAAAATTTTTCAGTCTTCACACAATACAACATTATTATATTACACAACTCTATAGTCCAGCAGGCTTCCAAAAAGTGGACTCAGTGACCCTACCTCATGTGCACATGAAGAGTCGAAAGCAGCAAAGTGTTTATTTGCAGAACTTGCCTTGGTCACATTTTGTTGCTTTAGTGTAGAAAGCCTTATTTTAGTTCAGTTGCCTGCACCAGATGGACAGGAGGAGAGAGGAAGGTGTGTGTGAGTGGGTGAAGGAGATGTGTTACCTCCTGTAATCCCACCTCCACCTCTGTGTGTCTGTAAAAAGCTGAGGCAGCTGTTTGACTTGATGTGCTTCCCAGATGACCTCAGTTTATTTACTCCTCGTTCTTTGCAGTGTGCAAAGTACAGTAAAAGACCTCTCACTCACAGAGCTTCATGGAGTTTTGTGGTGTTCCTCTTGTTATTTTTGCTCATGTAACTTTGTTTGTATGGCACATGTACATATAAAACTGTAATTATAAACATCTTGTGCCTCTGTGTGTGACTCTTTCTTCGTCCCAGTCGTCAGAACCAGTTAAAGGATCAGGCCCAGCAGGCTCTGGTGTCCCCCGGTCAGCTCCCAGAGGAGGCCGAGTGCCTCACGGTGCCCAAGTACAAGAGAGACCTTGTTCAGAAGCTCAAGATCCTCCGCCAGGAGCTGTCCCAGCAGCAGCCTCAGGCCGGACACTGTCGCATCGAGGTGTCTCGGGAGGAGATCTTTGAGGTGAGTGTGGGAAAATCCAGGCTCAGACAAGCCTGCACAGTCAAGTCATTAGAGCACCTAAAAGAGCTGCCAGTTGGTGCACAAAGGGGCTCATATTTAGTACAGCTCAGAGGGTTATGGGCCAATATGCCTCATACGGGTTATACATTACAGCATCTGATAATAAAAATGATCTCTGTTAATAAATACTGTACTTCCATGCTCACTCAGAAAGTCTTGTTTCTTATCACATTTTGAATTATATCCAATATATATTTTTAAAAAGGTAGTTATTTTGTTTATTTAGAATTTTTGTCTAAAATTTCAGTTAAGGATATGACAAAATTTTAAATGTTTAATATAAAAATGTAAATATATTTAGGTAAATGGCCTGAAATGTAATTTTCTGCACTATTTAACATGAATCTTACATAGATGGTCAAACACTACATGTGTCTGGTATAATTTACGACTTGCAGTTTCTAGTCTATGCCAGACATTTAACCCCTCATCCAGGTATAAACTTGGTTGTTTTTGCCTGGCTGCTCAGTCATTGCCGGATTTGTGTCTTGTTTGATGCTCCTCCATGTTTGTTTGTTTGTGTCGTGGCTGTGCAGATTTTCTGCCTGCATTTTGGTGAAAGGCATAGCGTTGATCAAGTGGAACAGAACGGTGCCACAAAAAAAAAAACAATGCAGCATAATGTGAAGTCATAGCTGTTTTAGATCTCCTTCAAACTTGGATTGATAAAGCCACATTACAGTCTAAGTATTAAATTCATTCTATTTCATGTTGTCTTCTCTTATAAAGGGAAACCTTGGTCCTGCTCGGCCTCTAATTTATTCACCTAGTGTGGTTTTTAACTCACACTAGGTGACTTACCAAAGCTAGGCTGCACTTTTACTAAAGGTTTTTCCACTTCTCTCGTCTACTCCCATAAAGGTTGTTGTTTGGCTGTGAGATTGATTTCTCTCGCGCACACAGTTATCTATGATGTGTGAAAGTAGTCTGTTCAAAATCTAAAGCAGACTTTTTGTTTGGGATGAGGGTTTTTCTCACCGGGGGGAGTTTTTCTGCATCTAGGAGGCGCAAGGCCTTTGTCAGAGCAACAACACCTGCAACAGACTGCATGACCCTCATAAACTATGTGCTGGAATGTGCTGGAACAGCCATGTCTGTTAATCTGACCAAAGACATTTTTGTTGGCTGATCTCAATGTGAGAGAGAGGGGCAGAGGACGTCTTGAGGTTGAGCGAGACATAACTGCATAGCTCCGGTAGACCGGTTGAGGCCTTAAATTATGACTGAATATTCACGTGTGAGCCGGTGGACTGTCAGAGCTGTCTGTGTGTGTACATTTTGGTGCAGATCAGACATTCCCATTTCTCTTCCAGCACCACAGCGCTGTGTGCATTTTGTGGAGGGCACACTGGAAGCTGGCTGCCAAAGCGGCTGTGTTATTATAGTCTTATGCCCGTGTTTATAATAACTGCCCCTAATCCACTTTACATGAACCCTCCCCCTGAGGCTGTGAGCTGTTTGCACATGGAAAGAACACAGATGGAGACATCCTGGCCCTGCAAAAAAAAACAACCAATCACAAATGACTGCTGTGTCCCCACCAACTTTTATGATTAATTGAACCTAAGACAAAAACTAAAACTCGTCATGAAAAAAATATTTTCTTAACTGAAATAAGCAAACTCACTAAATAAAAACTAGGTATTTACTCAAAATAGAGCTTTAACCACTTACGGGCTCATAAAGCTAAATTGAATTGAAAACCAGGACGAAATAAAAATAAAACCCAGAGACTCTTAAAATCTACACCTCTGACTCGCATTGCGATGATCAGATGTTTGAAGAAATCAGCAGGGCAGGAGTTTGTGAAGGGCACTCACCAGAAGCTTTTTACTCATGTCAGTGATCGATGCTGCCACCGCCTGTGACTTGATGTGTGTGTGTGTGTGTGTGTGTTTGTCTGTGCTGCAGGAATCCTATCGACAGGTGATGAAGATGAGGCCGAAGGACCTGTGGAAAAGACTAATGGTGAAGTTTAGAGGAGAAGAGGGGCTTGACTATGGAGGGGTGGCAAGGTAAAAACCCGCAGGCTGTCTTAGTGCACTCTAAATTTTTACACAGACGCCTCCTAGTGGGAGAGTGTCAAAGTGCACAGCCGCTCGCTACCGTTCACTCTGCTTTGAAATGTCTGATGTTTAGTCAGATTTATAGCACAGACTCTAACTTTATATATTCTCTCTGCTCTGTCTCTGTCTCTGCATGTGCGTGGCGTACTCTGCAGGGAGTGGCTCTACCTGCTGTCGCACGAGATGCTGAATCCGTACTACGGGCTGTTCCAGTACTCGCGTGACGACATCTACACGCTGCAGATTAACCCCGACTCTGCTGTCAACCCTGTGAGTCACAGTAGCTGCTGATGATACAGCCAGGGGTACTCAAACATTTTTTAGGAAAGGACCGCATACAGATTTACAGCCAGCCAAAGGTCCAGAACAATGCCAGTATGCACAGGTGTAAATTTCAGGATTTGTTCTCAGTTTTAGTGGCATATGCATTGGTCTACAATGTTGCATATTAAATTCATGTTTGTTCACAGTGCTTTGTAAATGTAGACATTTAAAAAAATTTTGGCCTCAAAAAACCCTGCATATCAGGTTCGTTTGTTGTTATTTTAGTCCTTTCTTTTTAATTTTCTCAGTCATTTTATTCATTTTTGAGAATTGCCTTCATTTGTTTCTCCCTTTACCTTGTTCATTTTTCCACATTATATTGCTTATTTTGTTCATTTTCTAGATTATTTTGTTCATTTTTTTTTTGTTCCATTCCTAAAATTCTGCAGAAAAGTGACAAATTGATGCATTAACAGTTCACCCAAAAACACAGAATGTGACATTTTTAACCAAATTGCCCTGAGGATTCAGCTATACCAAACTAAAATGTTTAAACGGACAGAAGACGCCAAGCTGCCCTCACTATAAGGAAAAACTTTGTAAATATGTTAATACCACATTATATTGTAGTGTTGACTGACTGAGAACAAGGTTGGTGCTGTAGTCACTCAATTTCCTGAAGAAGCAGCAACTCAACACTAACATGCTTTGTCTCTTCTCAGGAGCATTTGTCATACTTCCACTTCGTGGGCCGAATCATGGGGATGGCAGTGTTTCATGGCCACTATATCGATGGAGGCTTCACCCTACCCTTCTATAAACAGCTGCTGGGTAAACCCATCACCCTGGATGACATGGAGTCTGTCGACCCTGACCTACATAATAGCCTTGTCTGGATCCTGTACGTATCTGACCATTTGTACCAGTATCCCTGTTGACTTTTTTTGTGTAAATGAGAAATGAAAGATGAATGGTAGTTGAACTGTTTGTCTCTTCAGGGACAATGACATCACAGGTGTGCTGGACCACACCTTCTGTGTGGAACACAACGCATATGGAGAGATCATACAGCATGAGCTCAAACCTAATGGGAAGAGCATCCCTGTGACCCAGGACACCAAGAAAGAGTATGTGCGGCTCTATGTCAACTGGCGTTTTCTCCGAGGCATCGAAGCCCAGTTTCTGGCTCTGCAGAAGGGCTTCAACGAGGTCATCCCTCAACATCTGCTCAAAGCTTTTGATGAGAAGGAATTAGAGGTACTTGATTAATTTCTGTCACACTAAATCTGCCTATCTCAAATTTAGGTCTACAGGGCCGTTTTTAATGGTTTGCCAAATGTTAGTGCTGCACTGTACTTTCTGGTCGGTCCAGCATCGATGCTGTGCCAATGCATTTCCTTCATGTCTAAGCAAATTTTCAAGTAGACTCTACATTGATAAAATAACACAAACTTCTCAAACTACAGTTTCTTTTGATCATTTTAACTTTTATTTTTTTTCACCGTGGTTATGTCAGCCATAGCTTATGTTGTATCCCAGATGGCGTCTTAATATTATTCTGTGTTGCTGTGAGCAGCAGCTATGCTCACAGGGTGAACACGCAGGGTGCTGATGTCAGTATTAAGTGAAGTTGGGTGAAGCTGTCGAAAGACAGATAAACTTGACTCCATATTGACAAAATATAGTATTAAAATGTTCTTAACCATATAACAGACTACACGGAGCTACTTTTAATTGTGATACTTTAAATGTTTGTGGAAAAAACTTAAATATTTAAAACATTCAGGACTTCTACTTGTAATGGAGTATTTCTGTGCTGTGTCAGAAATAGATGAGGTGAACAGTTTTTCCCCCTCTGCCTAATTTGTTTTCTTTTTGCCTCACTGTTCCTTTTGTTTATAATGCCGTGTGCAGTATTTTGATGGTGGAAAAATCAATAATCAAAATGAAGACTGACAGCTTTTCTCTCTCTTTTTTTTTGTCTTTCACTTTAAAAAGTGAAAAAATAATCCATGTTTTTGTTTTAAGATATTAAATTCGGTCTTGTCTACCTGCAGCTGATTGTGTGTGGTCTGGGCAAGATTGACATCAACGACTGGAAGTCCAACACACGGCTCAAACACTGCACTCCAGACAGTAACATTGTCAGATGGTTCTGGAAAGCCGTGGAGTCATTCGATGAGGAACGCCGAGCTCGGCTGCTGCAGTTTGTCACCGGCTCGTCCAGGGTTCCACTGCAAGGCTTCAAGGCCCTCCAAGGTAACAATGCCTAAACAATTGAAAACATGCATTCTCTGTGCTCTGTTATGTTAAACAACACTTGTTTACATTAGAAGTGGTTTGAATTTGTCTAGATTTAAGCATCGTGCAAGGAAGCAGTCCAAAATGCTAATGTGGTGACACGCCGGTAGTGTGCAAAGGTGTGGAGATATTGTCGCCACACTCCCTTTGTGTGAACTCCAGTGAACCACTGTGAGCTGTGTTTTCAGGATCCTTCTGGGTGTCTCTGTCTGCAGATTTCGCTGACTCGTGGTGAACCCTGAGTGTGCATAACACCATGGATGTTCAGTGCTGCTCACAGACAGAGCACCCAGGCATAATCCACCGCTCGTCTTCTTGTCTCACATGCAGACAGTGCCCTTCACACCTTACAGAATGAGTTGATTATTCTCTATTTTTTGGCAAAACGTCATCAGCGGTCAAGACACCCAAAAACAACTCGCATGCCAATGTGGATGTGCAGTGATAGCACTTTTGGGTGTTTGCTAAATGTGACGCACAGATTGTATATGGCAGGACAAAAGAGAGAGAACCTGTTTAACACTCCTGGTAATTAAATACTGGTTTTGGTCTTTATTTGATGGCTATCATATAAACTGTGAAAAGATGTTTCTTACTTGTGTTCCAAAACTTATATGGGCAGATCTTAGATCAGTGGTCCACCAACTTGTGGACCACATCCAGACGAGAGTCCTCTGCTGGATCAGAACAGCATTTAAAAAAACATGGTCCTGTTTTTCTTTGTCATTAAAAACTAGAGACGTATATACTTGGACCTTACACTGTGTATATAGTTCAGGACAACGCGTGACCTGCCAACATGTAGGTTTGGTCTGCTAGTTAGGTGGCACTAACATGCGAGAACTATGTCCTGGATGACTGAGAAACTTGACAGACATGTAGTTGTTCTGATGTGAATATGGTTGAATACATTGGGTCTTTGCTGTGTTTTTCATTGCAGGACATGTATATTAAAGAATCCTTCTATATATGTTTCTACAGGTGCTGCTGGCCCTCGGCTGTTTACCATCCACCAGATTGATGCCAGTACCAACAACCTGCCCAAAGCCCACACCTGGTGTGCACACATTAAAGAAAATTCCTATTTAACATGTTAAACTGTACAAGATGAACCGTCATTTGACTAACTTTTGTTGTTTTTCTCTAGTTTCAATCGGATTGACATTCCTCCATATGAGCACTATGACAAATTATATGACAAGTTGCTCACTGCCATCGAGGAGACGTGTGGCTTTGCTGTGGAATGAGTCGCAGCGATGCAGGCAGAGCTCAACATCATCCAGAAGCAACATGGTCCGGCTGCGATCAGCCCCTTTCCCTCCAATAAACCTAAAATCAAGCCACTCAGTCAGGGGTCGTCTGAGGTTGCTTCACCCAGGGATGCCCACACTTCCTGGGGACATGTGGCCAAGTTCAAAGAGGGTGTGCAGAGAAGACCAGAAAATATCATCTGACGATGAATTATTTTTTGTACCCTTCAGCTCTCCTTTACATCTTTTTTTTATCATTGAAACAAATTTCTTCAGCTGCTATTAACTCAGACTATTTACTAACTTGTGGAACCTGCAGAATTTGCCGGCTCTTCCTTTTTTTCTAAGATTCATTTTAGCATTTAAAAAAACAGACTGTACTCCATGTAGCAAAGCTCCATCTTACCGAGAAGAAGACAAGGTCAGTTCGCTCTGAAACAATTGCCGCATTAACAAGAAAAATGGTTTGTTTGTAGAGTTATTAATGGTTACCACAACCTGCTTGGAAACACTAAATTTGGAAGCGAACTGTGCATGACTCTGGATTTGTGGTGCCTCGGAGTGATCGCGTTGGCGATGTCTGTAACGCCACGACTAGGAAATGGGGATGAGCGAGACTGAACTAAAAACAGAGGCCGACTGTTTACAACCCTCTCCAAAGACGGCAGCGGGGACCCCCTGCCCCCGAGTCACCGCGCAACAACCAGTGCTGCATTCCCACAAACTCTACTTCACACATTTGACAAGAAGTTTTGTTTGAAAAAGGAATAAATAGCTTGAAATGTGTTATTTTTTATATAACAGGGAAAGTTGAAAAAGAAGCAAAATTCTATATAATATAATATTTATTGCTGTTATATTTCAGAGACCCCTTTCAGTTGTTTCAGGCAAAAATAAGTTCTTTTAAATGTTAAGTGTTGCTGTTTAAATTATAGAAGACAATTTGTGAACACAAAATTAAACTTGACTAAAAGGATGGTGCGGTCAATGTGTTGCCGTAACCTCGCTGATCCTGTACGCAGAGACGGACGTCGTAAAGGCAAAAACTCTTTAACACACTATGTCCTCTGAGTGCCATAATCATTTTTGAATGAATGAAACTTTGCAAATATTGAGCAGACCCTTTAAATTCTACTGATCCTGGAGCTGCATGTGGTGGTGAGGTTTTGGGTTTGATCACCCTCTTTTTTTTTTTTGATCAGTTCCTTTGTAGCTGGGCTGTACCATTGTTACTATCAGCCATTCATTTGTAATGGTATTCTGTCCAAATCCAAAAATCCTGTCACATATTTCGTGCTGCTTCCATACTGTTGAAGAAACACCTACTACCTTCTACCCATGTGGTGCTAAACAGCATTAACATTTGTTACAATGTCTTATAAGATTGGAAACTTCACTCGCTGACATACTACTGCTCAACATGAACTCATGCTCCGACCCGTCTGTGGCCATGAAACATAAGAATTCAGTTCAGCCACGTTCTCAGGAGATGAAGTTTGTTTTGTCATTTAAGAAAATCTGACCATTTGTCTTGATTTCCTGAATGTTTCTGTTACGACATTGAACATAATTCTCGTTGGCCCACAGCACCATTGACATACAGTCAGTTCTGCATGACTCCATATGAGCTTTTGGTTGAACGAACTGAATGAGATGAAATCCTTTTTTTTTTTTTTTTTGCCTGCTATACAGTCCTATCAGTAATGTGTTTGGGTTTTTTTAGAGAGAAAGGGGGGGATTGTTTTCTACAATTGAAAATGAAATTCTTGAATGTTTATAAAAGATGCTGCCTGTTTAGCAATCTATGACCGTGGACTGTTCTTAAAGTTTGCATACACTTAAAAAAAATATGAACTGTTAATTTTTGTTCTTTTGTGTAGACGAGTGTATGCACAGTGAAAAGTGTCCTCAGACGGTGCTTTGTACAGTAATAAGACATTGTTCATACACAGTATGTGGATCAACAACCTGTAATTTATCTTTAACTTAAGTAGAAAAAGATTTTTTAATGAAAAAAGGAATTGCACACAAAAAGATTTGAGGTCACTGTATGTATTTAACGGTGACTTCCGTACCAGAAATTCACTCACCTTCACGTCCAGTGCACAAGCTGATAATATCGCCCTCCTGCCTGTTCCCACACTACATTGCTCAGCAAACCCCCCACAGATGCCTCTCATTGAAGAACTGAACTTTTTTTAAACAAGTTGAGAGATGCGCTTTTTTTTTTTTTTTTTAAACAGCATGATCCACAAACAGGACTATATCTCTCATAGCTGACTGATGCAATTTGATGTATGTTAACACTATCATTTTGTAAGAGTATTTTATTTTTGTGTGTAATTAGTTCTAATTAAACTTGCCTTTGTCTAACAATGTATGGCTTTGTACTAATGTCTTTTTATTTCTATTTTATCTATCTGTTGGAAAAGATTGCTAGATTGGAGATTTCTTTTTTGTTTTTTTTATTATTAATATGAAAAAGAACTACACAGAGATTCAGTCACATCACTCCTACAATAGTCATTATTTATTTGAGATTAAATCATCAGGGACTTGTTAATGTCACACCAGCAATAAATGTCAAGTGGGGGATGCGAAGACCCAGGCTTTGCATGTGAATGACACAAACCCCCCCAAATGATTGGGAGTAAGGAAAAGGGGTCAAATTCAGTTGGGGGGGGGGGGTATTTTTAATTCAGGTGGGAATTGCATATAACTTTTGTGTCCCACCTTGTCATTTTGGTCCTAACTGATATTCAACTCATGAGATTTATTTAGTTGCTTATATTTACTTTATTTTACTTATCTGTACAAATTGATGCTGGACTATTTGTATAAGAAGTGTATGGGTTGGGCCTGATGTCGTCATTTACCGTAACACTGCCGGAGGCCGAATTACAGATTTCAGTCCAGTTCATATTCATCCGCCAACATCAAAGCGAACTATCGGAAAATCACGTTTGGGTCGTCTGACGAAGTTACTTTTAGAAAGTTTGGGAAAAGCTACAAAATCTGGTTTGGTTTTGTGATTGTAATAAAGCGTGAGCATGAGAGTGGCAGATGTTTTAAAAACGAAACGCCGTTTAACATCTGAGCAAATTACCACGTTTGCAAATTAGCCCAGACGTCGATTCCAAACGGAGTATTTACATCAGAAGGATAGAGTTTAATGTTTAAAATACTCGTGTTTTAACTGAGGATTTCATTTACGCTTCAAACTTCTCAAGCGAAACACAAAGCGCAAGTTGAACGTCATACGGCGGATGAATACACCGGAAGTGGGACTTCCTCTCGCAGTATAAGCCGGGCCTCATTCCCCCATTACCGGCATTTCAGCATCACTGCCGGTTACACTCTCAGTCGGCGGTTGAACCACTGTGTAGAATATTTATCTTTTTTTAATTTAAACAAATTGTTTACAATATGCCTGGATACTCTGACAGAGACCGCGGTAGAGACAGAGAAAGGGACAGAGACAGGGGGTAAGTACTACTTTTATGTGCTTTTTGACAAGCTTTTATTTAATCTGTAGAAATGGCCGGCATCATAAAACCAAACCAAGAAAATGACGGTGCAAGATTTTTTTTTGTACGATAATTAATAGTTCGTCTCATTCCATTTCCCTAGTTTAAGCCTTATCGTGTGTATTTTTGGGTAACGGTTTTCTTATCCGCATAGTTAAAAGGAGCCTGTTGTCTTTGGCTCCGGGCCTTGTCTGGCCTCGTGCCCCGGCGCGTTAGCTTCAGGCTAGCTGAACGCTAGCCCTCTTAAAGGTGCATCGACAGTCACAGTACTTTATTCGTAACTAATTCTAAATTATCGAGACATATTACCAGATTGACTCTAACACGATGGAGTCGGCACCAACCGCACAGCCAACATGTGATTCGTTTTACGGTGGCGCTCATCTGTTCAGTTCGTACAGCTGGCTTTCGGCTTTTCGCCATGTGGCAGGGAATGCGGATACAAAATGCCGGCTGTGTTTCCATTGTTCCTCTACTGGCTGAAAAGTATATAGCAGCCACATAGCTTTGTAGAACAACGTAGTAAAAGCAGAACTCAGTTCGAACATTTAGTACCGGTGCCGAGTGAAGTCTGTCTGACTCAGCAAATACGCCGTTGTTTATTGCAGCTATGGCGGTGGTCCTCCTCGTTTCGGTGGGAATCGTGGTGGAGGCGGCGGTGGTGGCGGTGGAAAGTTCGGTAATCCTGGCGATCGTCTCCGGAAGAAACACTGGAACTTGGACGAGCTCCCGAAGTTTGAGAAGAACTTTTATCAGCAGCATCCCGATGTGGCTCGGAGATCTATGGTATGTGGCCAGCGGTGTCCGGGGAATGTTGTGCAACACCGTGGAAGTGCACGTGTTGTAATTGTGTAACCGGTTGTGACCAGCATGCCGCGCGTGTGCTTCACTCTTTATCTTGCAGCAAGAAGTTGAACAGTACAGAAGGGCCAAAACGATTACAGTGAAGGGGAGAGACTGTCCAAATCCCACGGTGAAGTTCCATGAGGCCAGCTTTCCATGTAAGCATTAACACTGGGCATCTTCCCGACAGTTGCACATTAATACAGTTCAAGTAACTATTTCTTTCTTTTCTAGCATATGTGATGGATATAATTAACAAACAGAACTGGACTGAACCAACTCCCATCCAGGCTCAGGGCTGGCCCATGGCCCTCAGTGGCAAGGATATGGTTGGCATTGCTCAGACTGGTTCTGGCAAAACTCTTTCTGTAAGTAGCATGTTTTTGCTGACAGTAGTAATTGCTTTCAGTGTGAGTTATGTCACTTGAATAACTCATGACTGTTTATAATTGTATCTGTTCTCCAGTATCTCTTGCCTGCTATTGTGCACATCAACCACCAGCCTTTCCTGGAACGTGGAGATGGACCTATTGTAAGTGACCATAATCAATCGTTACTGTCTTTTATCTGGAGCTTTAATTATAAGTTTAGGGGGAAGAGTTAAGGTCCTGACCATCTTGTTCCTCCTACAGTGCTTGGTGCTGGCCCCAACCCGTGAGCTTGCACAGCAGGTACAGCAGGTGGCTGCAGAATATGGCAGAGCTTCTCGCCTAAAGTCCACCTGCATTTATGGAGGCGCACCCAAGGGGCCGCAGATCCGTGACCTGGAAAGAGGTATTGTCTGTTGTTGAATACACACATTTGCTAATGCTTTTTTAAACTGAATGTTTTAAGTCTCACCTGAGGTGTGTTGTTGTTGTGTGGTGTTTTTTTTTTTTTTATAACAAAAACAGGGGTTGAGATCTGCATCGCAACTCCAGGGAGGCTCATTGATTTCCTTGAGGCAGGAAAGACTAATCTCCGTCGTTGTACATACCTTGTGCTGGATGAAGCTGACAGAATGCTTGACATGGGCTTTGAACCACAGATCAGGAAAATTGTTGACCAAATTAGAGTAAGTTCTTTCCAAAATATTAAACATTGGAATCTTTTGAATGTTTTCTTCTTGTGACATGTAGCTTGTGTAAAAGTGCATTTGTTGACTTGCGTATTCCACTATCTCTGCAGCCTGACCGGCAGACACTGATGTGGAGTGCCACTTGGCCTAAGGAAGTTCGCCAGCTGGCAGAAGACTTCCTCAAGGACTACGTTCAGATCAATATTGGAGCGCTGCAGCTGAGTGCCAACCATAACATCCTGCAGATAGTTGATGTCTGCAGTGATGGAGAGAAGGAGAATAAGTGAGTAACAAATTAAAGAGAGGAACAGTAACTGTACATGTACTTTTTTTTTTTTTAATTTATTTCTTTTACTTATTACACTTACAAATACCTGCATGCCTTTTTTTTTTTTTCTTTTCCCTCTCCCTTTCTGTAGACTCATTCGTCTTCTTGAGGAAATCATGAGTGAGAAGGAGAACAAGACTATTATCTTTGTCGAGACAAAGAGACGATGTGATGACCTGACGAGAAGGATGCGCAGGGATGGGTATGTAATGACCGTGAACGTCGGACATCTATTTCTAATGTACACGTGTCACAGAACATTTGAAGTAAAGTGTTTTTTTAAATTTTGTTTCAGATGGCCAGCTATGGGAATTCATGGAGATAAAAGCCAGCAGGAGAGAGACTGGGTTCTCAATGGTAAAGTTTGTTTACCACTGTTGGAAGGGCATCATCAGCTACAGGATGCACTCTAATCTTTCTGCTTTTGTTCCTTCCAGAATTCAAATTTGGGAAGGCTCCCATTCTCATTGCTACAGATGTTGCTTCCAGGGGTTTAGGTCAGTATCCTCCCTGAACTACTTTATACTCAATGTATCTAAAAAGAAAGTGTATTTGCTTTCTTTAACTCTTCTGCTTCTTTCTGAGTTTCTCCCCTCAACTGAAGGAGCAGTCTGTGTGGCAGGGCCTTGGCATGACAAGCCCAGGTCTCCAGAGGGGGAAGGAGGATTCTTGGAGGTGTCCTGACTGGCGAGGCACGGGTCTCCCAGTCATGCAGAAAAACAGAGGTGACCAGGCTCAAGTGCAGCATAGTGCATTGGCCTGCCTAAAATGTGGGGAGAGTTGAGGGCTGGGCACAGTTCCTCCCCCTTTTTTATGCTCGCCTGTTCTCTGGCAAGGGTTTGAACTGCTTCACACACCCAGGCTCTTAAAGTGTCCCAGCTGTATTGTCTCCTATAGTCTTGCATGTGTGTTTGTGAACTACAGTGCAAGTCATTTGGACAGCGCATTCTGTTATGTAACCTTGTAACGCATGGGTGGCGTTAATGTTGCAGTTTCCTAAACTTCTGTTGGGAGAACAGTCTACCATATCGGTCATACCTTCACCTCTGTAAAGACATGGCTACTGGCGCTTTTGGTGACAGTGGGACATGCTAGTTGGACACAACTTGGACAAAATCCAAGCTCACACTCCTCCCTCGCCTGCGTTTCAAAGTCATGTCGAGACCTGCCAACGAGAGACATTATGATCAAGTGAACTCTGGGTCTTGGAAAATCTTGCCATGGTGAGAGTGGGGATGCAGTCTTTATAGGCATCCTGCAAATTGGTACACCTAACTTGGCAAGAGACAACTGCAGTGTGAGCTTTAGCGCAACATCATGTCTGACAAAGAGACCGTTGTTCTACCCTGTTAGTTGAGACGCACTGGGAGACATTGTGCGTAGTAGGTCTGTGTAGAGACACCTGAGGGTCACTTGACAGTATGTGGGGCGTGCGCTGCAATGGGAATGGACTAGTGAATGCATACTCCAGAATGGTAAGGCTCCTGATCCAATCATCTGTGAGGGTGGCTGGTTAGGCAGTGGTTCAAGATGAGGGTTTTTTATTTTATCTCAGGATTGGAAGAGTATGGAGTGTGCATCGTTTCTCTTTTCCCACCGTAGTCCTCCCCAGGGAGCAATTTTTTTTTTTTTTTTTTTTTTTATGCTAATAACTGTCTTTTGCAGCTCTTGTTCTATAGGGAACACCTGCCAGATATCAGTACTAACTTGGATTTCTTGTTTCTGATCTGGTTGTGGCGGTGGTGTGGGTGCACTTGTGTGCTATCCTACTTTCCTTCTATGCCACACTGCAACACAATCTTACAGATGTTGAAGACGTCAAATTTGTCATCAACTTTGACTACCCCAACAACTCTGAGGACTATATCCACCGCATTGGCAGAACAGCACGTAGCCAAAAGACAGGCACAGCTTATACCTTCTTCACCCAGAACAACATGAGGCAGGCCAGCGACCTCATCTCTGTGCTTCGTGAAGCCAACCAGGCCATCAACCCCAAGCTCCTCCAGATGGCAGAAGACAGAGGAGGTAAATCAAATTGGTGAGATACATTGTGTAATAACGGCCTCTTCTCTCTACCACACTCTTTGCTTTGAAAAGTGGATGGGTCCACCTAAGAACTTATAGGTATCTCGACCTAAATGGCTCTTGAAAACTAACATTTTAGCCATTTTTCTTGTCTTTCAATATTGTCTCAGCTTTTTTTTTCTTTCTTTTTTAAAGGTCGTTCAAGGGGAGGGAGAGGTGGCGACTACAGAGATAACCGGCGGGATAGGTATTCATCTGGCAGGCGTGATTTTGGTAGTTTTAGGGATAGTGGTAGAGGTTATGACAATGGACCAAGTAAAACATTCGGTGCTCATTCACAAAATGGAGGATATGGGAGCAGTACCAACGGCTACGGCGCAGGCAGCTACAACGGACAGGCCAACTACAGTAGCAA
This sequence comes from Pseudamia nigra, assembly GCA_029823295.1. Taxonomy (NCBI): domain Eukaryota; kingdom Metazoa; phylum Chordata; class Actinopteri; order Kurtiformes; family Apogonidae; genus Pseudamia; species Pseudamia nigra. The sequence continues at coordinate 10,536 of JAQQAE010000005.1, read as the reverse complement.
CCAAACAGGATCTTTTGGAGGCTCAAACAACTTCCAGGCCCAGCAGTTTGGCCCTGGTAAGGGTGCTGCCCAAAACGGAGCGAGCCATCCCCCGTTCCCCTTCCCCCCAGCGCAGGCTCCACAGCAGCACCCTCCACCACTGGTGCCCTACCCCATGCCTCCTCAGTTCACCCAGTAAACTCATGTTCACACTTGAAAGAAGTAATTTATTGCTTTTGTCTTTAAGTTAATCCAGTTAACTGAGTTTTGTTTTTTTTTTTTTTTTCCCCTGTATTTACAACAGGCTTGCAACAACTGAAACCTGAGTCTTTTTAAGATCTGCAGTGCAGCAATAGTCTTGTTGCACTTTTTTCCCCCCATATTTTATTTAATTTGTTACATTCCTCTGTAATGTTTAGTTATGTTTTGTACTAGCTCATTGCATATGTATGTTTTTTTTCATATGTATTCATTGAAAGTGGCGTCAAATTCCTAACCAGGAGGTGCACTGCATGATCTTTAAAATAAAAAATAAACTGCCACAAGTGTTTTTCTAGACTTTTTATTGCATTTTCAACTTCCATGTTTTTGCTGTGGTAATACCTGCCTTGAGCAGCAGGTGGCATTGTTTACAGTCAAAACATTAAGCTCCAGTAGATCCAGATCCATACTCCTGAGGTGTGTACATGTGTATGCTGTGTACATGTTAGTGTTGAAGTCAACAGGTAGTATCAGTGTTTGGTGTTGCTTATGGTTTCATAACATGTAACTACAGTGGAAATATTTAACTCAAAGATGAATGGGTCTGCTTTTACAAAGTATGACATCTTGAACAAACTTTTATTTCTAATCATAAACTAGCCTGTTAATTGAACCATTTTAAATGCATTTGCATTAAAAATGGTACTTTAAGACCTTCAACCCACTGCACAGGAGAACCTCAGACAAATGGGATATCATGAAAGAATTTTATTTCCTGTAATGGGAACAGTAAACATTTAATAGTATGTGAAGATTTAAACTCTTTAAATTTGGCTAACCGGTCATGTAAATGGCAAATGATTAGAATATTTCATAACAATACAGAATACGTCTTGCTTTTATATTTGGCCACAACTCTGAAATTTAAAAAAATTGGGACTACATGAAAACAAACACGAGAACAAAGTAATGTAATCAAGAAATGGAACAAGACTGACCAAAAATCAAAGTAAGCAACAACATTGGTTTAAAAAATTAAATGAATAAAACTCACCAAAAAATTGAAATCGTAGAAATGAGCACAACCCTACCAAATAGGCAATGTATTTAATGCTTAAAAGACATTCAGATAAAAATAGATGTATGATGGGTCCAGGTTAAAGCTTATTGACATCTACCTCATACATACAATATTCAACACAAGATGAAAACAAACTCTTGCTTGAAACATTTTACGTTCAGTTACCTTTGTCACATACACTCACATATATGCATGATGAGGGTGTGACCTTCCACACCCACATCTCCTGCCTTAGTTTATATGCAGCGAGTCACTTTCTGAAATAACTGACAAAACTAGAAATGGTGCAATCCCCGAAGAGCCTGCGTGGGATTGATTTCTGGCTGAAAAAGCTCAAAATGGCATAAAATGAACATGAAAGGATTAAAGGCAGCGCAGCGTTGAGGATCTAGTCATGAACATTCTGTTTGAGTTCTTAAAAAAACTACAAAAGGTGGATTTATGAAAATTAATTCCCGGAATGTCCCGGATAAGCTTGATGTTTCAGTGTTTGAATGGTGTGAAATGGGTGAAAGCTGTGGGAGGAGATGTGGTCCAAAAAAAAAAGGGCGGGGGGGGGTGATAAAGATTATGAAAAACATTAAATCCCACTGATTCTATTTTTATTGACATTTTACACAAGGTCCCAACTTCTTTAGTACAGTATTGTGGTTGTACTGCAAACAGCATGAAGTCTGATTTTACATTTGAATGAGAGATGTAGAGATGGTGCCACCTGCTGGCCAAAGAGCAAAAATATGGAAAATAATTGTGACAGTCAGTATATAACTGATAACCTGTAGCCATGTACTTCTATACAGTCAAACAGTAACGTGTTCACAGGTCATGACCCAGTCATTACAGATTAGAGCTGGTGTGGGTGTGGCTGCGTGGAACAACCCTCATACCTGTGGACTGTGGCGTGAGGTATGCGTGGGACTCACTGTGCAAATACGACCTCAGTTATGAGTCAAAGATATTTTTATATACACTATATCCTCAGAGATCGCAGACGTTCTCTGCATTTATGGGAAAGATCCATTTGCATCAAAAATGTGCAGGATTTGCGTCGCCCCAAAACAACTTTACACTAAAAAAGTATGATTTTTGCCACAAAATGTGTTTTATTGATAATTTCTGTTGATGTGACTGTGTGTGTGTGTGTGTGTGTGTGTGTGTGTGTGTGTGTGGTAAAAACCTGGACAAACAAAGCTTATCTTGAGAATTGCACAATGTGGAGTTTAAACAGGTGGGCTGTGCTTCAGTAAAGTATAGGGGTGGACACCCTACACCAGTCAAAAGTATAGACGCACCTTCTTCAGATGTTACATTTCAGTTTTATTACTTTCAATATTGTACAGTAATACTGACGACATCCAAACTGTGAAAGAACACGTGTGGAATTATGTAGTAAAACAAAAAAAATGTGTTCAACGACCCACATTTCAGAAAAATGGCCACATTTAGCTTCGATGACCACTTTGCACACTCATGGCATTCGCTCATGATATTAACCTCATTAATCACCTGGAACCATTTTAAAATCATATGGGAGTTAATGTCTCCTTAATGTGTTTCAGACCATGCATCATGTTGTGCAGAGGATCGGTGGCTACACAGTCAAACAGCCCTTTTAGTGCCACGACAATCACTGTACAAATCCACATTAGGACGAGAAACACTCAGTTAAGTAAAGAGAAAAGACAGTCCATCGTTAATTTAAGAAACGAAGGTCAGCCAATGTGAGAAATCGGAAGAACTTTGAGTGTTTTCCCAAGTGCAGTCGCCAAAACCAACGAACCCCATGATGAACCTGGCTCTGATGAGGTCATTGCTCGGTCACGTTAGACTCGTTGCTCCCTTATTGTCACTTATTGTGAAAAATCTGAGAGTGACCTTTGACAGATTTTTTTAAATGGACAAACAGATACAGTAAGTAGTTTTTACCAGTTACTGTAAGAATTATTGGCAATGTGAAGCCCCATCTTCCTCCAAAGGACCTGGAGAAACGTTCATGATTTTATCACTTCCCGGCTGGACTTACTGGAATTCCTTGTATTTTGGAATCGACCAATCATCCATTCACCGCCTACAATTAGTCCAATTAGTCTGAGCTACTGCACTTTTACTCACCTGTAAGAGGTCAGAGGTCATCCAATCAGATGGGCTCAGGCCTTTGCCTCAGCAGCTTCTAAACCGTGGAACAGCCTGTCTCCCCAAATTCACTAAAACACTTCTAAGTCTTTGCTGAAAACTTGTGTTTGATTGCTTTTATGGTTTCTACTATTATGCTTTTATTGTTCTATTGATTTATTTTTATTGTCGTACTGAAGTTGACTTTAACACATTTTGTTACACGTTGTGTTTTGTTGTGATATTGTTATTTTCGTGGATTTCTGATGTGGACTCTATATGAAAGGAAGACCATGCGAGCAGCATCACTAACGTTGCACGGTTCCCGCCCTTCCTCTGTGACAGCTGATGATTTAAAGCAGATTAAAGAAGGCAAACAATGGCACTAATGACTCACCTGTACATTAAACACCGCTGTGAATCTGATGAGAGAATGTCAGTGCAACGTGAACAATCTAAAACATGAAATATGCTCTGGGCTGTTGAACACTATTTTTATTTCCTGCATTTCATACATTTCCATACGTTTTCTTTCTCAGTTTGGATATTCTTCTTTTGGATATTCTTTGGATATGTATGAAAGCACATTTCCAGGTCGTCCTGAGGCTTATTAAGATGCACCTACAGCGGATGGTATGAACACGAACACGTGCACCTTATCAAGGGGGGACTTTAATACTTCATCTTCAAACTCATACAGTAAAAGTCAAAGCGAGGTGAGAATGTCTTGTTCCTCAAACCCACTCATCAGTGTTGTGAGTGTCTCCTCTGTCTCATTTTAGTGCCTTTTACTTTCCTTCCTCCTTGTTTTTAGTCTCTGCAGGTATGAGGGTGTGGCTCTGTTCTAGTAACTGCTTTGGGTGTGAGTCCGCCACACCCACCACAAGCATGAGACAAGGGTTTCTTCCCATTGAAGCAGAAAAGTTACATTGTCTGGCAGCGGTGCTTCTAGTTACCACCACCCACTTCAGTGTTCATAAGTGCATATTTGTGTTCGATGTAAAAACAAACACACGTCTGTGCAGTTGGAGTTATCAGTAATGTCATGTAAAGACATTATCCAGTACCGTAATGTCTCTGCAGATGAGGTTTGAACACAACTTAACATTTTCAGTCACCTTGTGTGATGTTGGTCCAAGACAATCAGATCAGTTTATTGAAAATTAAATGGTTACTTCAATTAATAGGATACATTAGAGGTGCTCACTCTAAAGTGAAAGTACTGTCAGGATCAGTTAGTCATTATGCAGAATGGCTCCTTTCATAGTGCATTTTATAATACTATGCATTCTACAGGGAGGATTACTGTGCACTGCAGTAAATCCTAAGTAGTCAGAGAGCACACACCTCCACCGAGTGAAAACCTACCATTATCATTTAAACCTGTGCTCATTTCCCTCATAATGTTGTTGCACCAAAAGTAATATTCTTACATGTACTTGAGCCTCATTATTGGATTCTTTGACCATAAACATTAGCATTTGGAATCACATGCATGTCATTATCAGTTCATTGTTAATTTATGAAAAATAATACTTCCGTAATGGTGGTTTTCTTCTGTATCTAGCTCTGTAAATGTTGGAGATTTGTCAAATCTGTGGACACATGACTGAATCAGCAGACTTCTCACTAAAATTTGGTGTCAGTTTCATGTCTATAGCTTTATTTACTACCGTACATAGATATTTTTCCTCAACCCCTGTAAGTATAAGCATTCTGGATGACTATATCTGGAATATTGTCCATATCTGGATCAAATCTATTATGGCGTTATCCTGTTTTTATATGTTATCTATAGCATTACAAAGACAGATGTTGAATTTGTTCTTATCTCACAGTGGCGAAGAATCCTTTCAAAATCTTCCAGATCAGAATTGGATTAATACAAAAGAATATCAACATTTATAGTTTATAGTACTTGGGTAATTCTATAATTTAGTATTTTTTGCCAAAATATAGAAACTTTATACATAGTCATCAGCGTGTCAGTCATGTCACGAGCCACTTGCATCAAATTAAAACCAGGCAAATGTATTTTTTTATAAACTACTAAATGTCTGAATATATTCTGAACTAAACATGCACCTATTGCATTCAAGTTCAGATCACAAAGTAATCAAACGTGAGAAAAATGACAATGAAATGAACAAAACAATTCAATGAACCAACACGAAATGAAGAGAAATATTCAAAAAATGAACAAACGAAAAGCGCAAACGAACAAAAAACTGCACAAAACGAACCAAAATTAACAAAAGAATCGAGAAAATCCCCCCGAAAAGAATAAAGTAATAAGGGTGAAAAAACAAAATCAAGCAATGAACCAATAAACATGCTATATTTCAGAGTAATTTCATGGTTGACGACCCACTTTTGGGTGCCGACCCACCAGTTGTGAACCCCTGCTTTGTGTTTTTTATGTCTCTAAATGTTTTTGAATGTCACAGAACTCCCGGTGACGGTTCTGCTGTGGAACCGGTGACGGACCGGTTCCACTACATTCCACCACAATCACGAAACGGTGAGTTCTGGCTCGAATGGTCTGATAAGAACACGAACCAGCCCAGTTCGGCGCGGGGGCGCGGAAGGGGCGGGAGCGCGGAACAGGTCCGCCCGGTCTGACGACACACCTGCTGGCCTGGGAGGAGCCGAGACAGGTGGACTCTCCATAACAGAGCCCGGACGCACCGGGACCGGAGACCGGAGACACAGCTGGACTCAGGTTACACCGACGGGGCCCGAAGTCTCCAAACATGTCGAATAAGAAAGACCCGAGCCCCGTGAAGCTCAGCAGGTGAGTTTCCGGTGTGTGTGTGTGTGTGTGTGTGTTACATTACTGTCTATTGTTCTGCGTTACGTTCTCTGCTCACACTGACCCGCACATGTGCGCATGATTTCACCCATTTCACAGAAACAGTACTCGAGTAGAAGTAGATGTACTCAAAAGCCTGTTTTCTTGAGTAAAAGTAAACTAGTGTCTCATTAAAAAAAAAAAAAAAAAAAAACTCCTAGTAGTGAGTAACTTGCTAACATGTCTAATATGTCAGCAGGTGTTTCGGTCATTTTGTTTGTTTTCTTGATTTTATTTTTAATTTTAATGAATTTACTTGAGGATCTTCTGCATTTTTTTGCCATTTTCCTGATTTTTGTTCAGCTATTTTTTTTCATTTTTTTTAACTCCCTTGATTTATTGTGTTTCTCTTAATTTGTTCATTTTTACTCATTTTGCTCATTTTTGTTTATTTCCTGTATTTCTGCTTGTTTTGTTCATTTCTGCTTCACTTTATTTTATAAATGATTTGGCTACTTTGCTCAGCTTTTTGCACATTTTGATTTTTGTTCATTTCTCCTCTCTTTTTTTTTTTTTTTTTTTTTGTGTTTGTTTTTTTTTTTTTTTTTTTTGCAAATGTGTGTTTTGCTTAGTTTGATCATTTTTGCTTCACTATTTTATCCTTTTTTTTTTATTCAGTTGATTTTTTTTTTCTCAAATTTTTTTTTACTCCTATGTATTGAACTATGGCTAAATGTAACTGAGTACGAGTGCTGCTGCTTCGTTTATTTTGTTTTGTTAATTTAAAGGCTGTGATTTAACACGATATGCCTGGTTAAAACGGTCTGAGTTTAACTTCTCTGTCTTCTTCTAACCTCACTTGACTCCTTTCTTTAATAACAGTTGTCTTTGAATCTTTGCCCAAAGGGTGTATCACCTGGGCTTACTCACTAAATCCACTTCTGGTGCCAGTGGATAGACCAGTCCTTTGACTAATTTGGCTCTAAGTGCAACAGGCAACTCTAGTTCAACAGAAAGCTGACGATAAATTGTGATAGATTACGGAGGAGTAATGTTTTATCAGAGAAGATCCGTCACATCAGTCATGTTTTATGAAGCCGATAACGCGTTCTCTCCCCTCAGGGTGCAGTTGTTTATCTTTGTTCCTCTCGATGCGGCCTTTCGTCTACACTAGTGAACGTGAGCCTCTGTCACAGAGTGAAGTGTTGTGGAGACTGACAGCTGAGGGAGTGGCAGGGCAGGGTTTACCTGCAGCTATGACTGAAAAAAAAAAAAAAAAAAACAGTGTGTGCTGTAACATATGAGGTTAAATGTACCTGACGTTCATACGGTTCAAAATATGTACGTTTGATACTTTCTAAAATGTTTCCCGTGCAGCGACACGGTGGTGCAGTGGTTAGCACTAGCGCCTCGCAGCGAGAAGGTCCTGGGTTGGAACCCAGTAGATTTCTGGATGGTGTTTGCAGGTTCTCCCCGTGTCTGCATGGTTCACTCAGGTTCTCTGGTTTCCTCCCACAGCCAAAAACATGCACTAGGGTTGAGGATAATTGTTCATTCTAACTGGCCATAGGTATGAATGTGAGTTTGACTCGGTGTCTGCATCGATACGTCGGTTCCTGTGATGAACTGCAGACTTGTCCAGGGTGTGCAGGGGAATAGGCTCCGGTGACCTCCCTAACCCTTGTGAGGATTAAGGGGTAGGAAATGAAAATGAATGGATGTTCCTCATACTTGTCACTCATTTGTGGAAAAACGGAAACACTCTGATAACTTTGTATACACCCTCCTCCCGCTTTGTGTCCATCAACAATCAATTCTCAGATATAGACTCATTTCTGTGGTTTTACAAATGATCCTCAAATCCTTTGTCAAGTGAATATTGGACAAATGTTCAGTTCACACACACACAGAGCGTTGCTTAGTCAAAGAGCGGTGGCTTGTGTTATGCTTGAATAAAAAGGTCAGTTCTGGGGTTAAATATCAATCCTGGTAATTTTTGTTTTCCTAAAAGAATTCTGTTTTTGTTTGCAAATAAAAATAATATATTATAGAAACAAATGGGTAGTAAAACATTAATATACCCCATGCTAATAATTAATGTACTGAGTGCTGAATAGTTAATTAAATTATTGCACATAATGAAACAAAATCTGAAAAAAATATCATAGGGGGGGCTAATAATTTTAACCTCAGCTGTGTATGAAGTGGTGAATGGCTTTGATCGATGTGGATTGTGAGGCACATGTGCCAGTCAGATATCGATTCTAGCAGTTGGGTTTGTAATGTCGCTCCCAGCCATGAATAACGTCACCCACATGTTGAACCTGGTTACGTACAACAACGATAAGAGTCTCTGAGTAAAGGAACAATAAAGAAATTTCCAGCTGCACCAACTACGAGTGACACAGTCCGACCACAACAGCCATCGTGTCATGTCACAGTAACCACGGCGCCTATTCGGTTCGACACGGTGCCACGTGACCCGTTCACCTCTACAGGAATGTGTGTCACACAGACAGCATTCCTGACTGCGAACAGGGGGACACACCCCCCCCCCACACACACACGCACACAACCTGTCCCCCTGGGTTCTGATCGGGGTGTGTCTGAATAAATACTTGGCTTTGGCGTTCGTATCACAGTGTGGAAGGAATGACAGTTCAAACAGCCTCGGAGGACAAACAGGTCTGCAGGAAGTGTGCGTTCATGAGTGACATGCTGTGTGAGCAGGTTCATGTGTGAGATCTTAGTGGGTGTTGTGTTCACAGAGCTTCGTCTGTTTCATGCATGGTGCTGGAACAGGGTCAACAATGTTAATCATTTCTCTCCAATGACATAAATTTCATTGCAGTTTGCTGTGAACCACTCAACTAAACTATTTTAAAAGACAAACGTACTGTATGTTGATAGTTTCCCTGCCACGGCTGCAGCTGGAGACTTTTTTTCATTTTCTCCTCTGCTCTTCTCTACACAGGAGTCAGGCCAATGACCTCGCTGTGGTAATTTCTCGTATGCAGGCCGGGGCAGACAAAGTAGAGAAGAATATCCTCCATGCAGAGGGGCTGCTCGCTGTGGTAAGACATTTGCATAAATCGCATCTCGAGAACTGAATCGCATCATGAAAAGCAATAAAGCAGACCAAAGGTTTTCATCTGACAGGACACAGAGCGTGACCGGAAGGGCCAAAGCCTGGTCCACAAGACGGAAAACGCAGAGAACCTGGCCGAAGCCGAGGGGCTGCTGAAGGATCTCTTCATCGATGCGGACAAAGCCAAGAAGCTGAAGCACCCACAGGCCAATGAGATAGAGACAGAGTGAGACAAACGCAACCGGAAATGCCAACCGACACACCTAAATACCTCGCATACCACTCAGAAATATTACCGACCAACACTTCCACATTCCCTTGGGCTGCTCTACGACTGTGTGCTCACATTAAGTGTATCTGTGTCTTTGTCAGTGTGAACAATCTGCACGACCGCTGGGCCAAGGACTGCAGCGTCTACCGGGAACTGTACGACCAGGTGCAGGATCTGGACACCACTGTAAAGATTAACTGGTTTGCTGCGCTGGATGATAAACTGGTCAGTTAATGCATTGTCACCACTAAACCTATTTCAACACTGCATAATGTAAAAACTAGGCTTGTCAAATGATTGAAAATTTTAATCTGATTAATCACAGGGTCACTGTGGATTAATTTTGATTAATCACTATTAGTTCCATTCATTTCTTTTCATTTTGTGGCAGCAAAAACACTCATGACAGAAGGTGGAATATACACTTAACATGTTTATTTCATACTATAGAATGTTTCAAAGAGTTTAGCTGCAGCCGTCATGTTACATGCACCGTCTGTCCCTATAGTTGTGATTTTTGCTTCAGTCGTCCACTCGTGCCACTGTTTGGAATTGTTTAGCACTCGCCTCTGCAAATTGAAGCTCCTCCGTTTTCATTATGGTCAGTGCAAACGACATTAGCTCTCATGCGGTAGTGATGTGATGTGCTGTGACACCAAGGTAGTTAGTGTTACTACTGTAGAGTCAGAACGTGTCCATTAGTATTTCATATTTTTACAGTTTACCAGTAAACAAAGTACAAATCAATATGATTTATTATTCATATTTCCATTCATTATGTTCATAAAAGTAACGACGTATAATTCATCAATTGTACAACAATAATCTGTACCACATTTCAATTCACAATAAGTCAGTTTTAGCATGTACTGTACAGTCTTCTGTCTATAGCATTTACTGTCAAACAAACACAAAAATACAATGAATTAAAACAGTTATCGGAAAGACAACCAAGCCAAATTTAAGGCAACATATTCAAAAGTAAATACTGGTCACTTCTTACCAAACAGTAA